>JAIGNY010001999.1:362500-375000 GCA_020152595.1 Chiridota heheva
CATATGTGGCTGCATTTAAAGTTATACGGGACAGGTAGAGATTTTTCCCGACTGCCAGTTAAAGCTTTTTTAATTCATGACCAGAATAGGTCTTTACATCCCAAGCAGATCCCAGTTATGGCTAATCAAAATTTGAAGAAATTTTAATGCATACTGTGATGTATGAAAGCAGGACAACGACTCGATCTGTAACTGGCTGACTGGCACCCCGAAATAGAAACCTGGTCCAAAACAAAATATATACCCCAATTGTAAAAGAGATCAAAAGAAATTCATAAACGTTTTTTTTAATACATTATGATTATTCCAAATCAATATTCAAATTCTCCCTAACTTTGATATGGCCCGATTTTACTGCATATTGTTCTAAAAGTTTCAAATTGCTTCGAATTTTGGGTCGCAAATCTTCCGATGTGATCTAAAATTTTCAAATAAAAGAAAGGCCGCCGCCGCTAGCAATATTCGGACAGATAATTTATATATAAACATATATAATTTTTTTTATTTCAGGTGGGTGCAGAGGATGGAGAATCCCCCTTTCACCTATATTCCATATACTGCCGTATGCTTTTAAATTAAGATAAGGGTTCCCGTCAAATTATTTATTCTGACCCCAGTGGCAGTGGCGTAGCCAGGATTTTCATACTGGAAGGGGGGGGGGGTAAGATTGAATTGAACCGACACGATATATAGTGGTGTAGTTGAGGTGACACCAAAGGTGTTACTTCGAGCGCTCAACTTGTCTGCGTGGGGTCCAGTAGCCCGCTTATAGACCCCTGGTGGGATCCAGGGGTGAAGCCCACAGAAGCTCAGCAAAATTGACATTTCAAAGGCAAAAAAATATGTTACAACGCATAGTAAGGTGTATTTTTTAAGTCAAAATTCATCTCAAAAAGGACTATAATACACCATATACAAAACACAAAATCATGAAAACGCATAATAAGGAAATATAATGTTTTATTGTTTACGTTTGTACATGGTAAGGTTTATCATCACTCTTCGAAAAATATGGGTTGTCTAAAAAAAGGTTTTCAATAATTTACTAAAAACTTGTGTAGATGTTGTCAAACTTTTAAAATGAGCCTGTTCTGTATCATGTGCACTCCGACACACACCTCCCCTGTGTCTTAGTTCATGTATTTAAATGCAAAATCGCACAAAAGTTTAATTACCGAAGAACCTTTTTCTGTCTTCCCTTTTGAAATCTAAAACATGATAAGCACCCGGAATGTCAAAGCTTGTTGAACCGACGGCACCAATCTGAACCGACGAATTAAAATCTGAACCGACGAATTAAAATCTGAACCAACAAATTAAAATATTAAGAGGGGGATCGCCCCTCTGGCTAAACCACTGCCCAGTGGTATCATCTCATTACAAGCCATTTTTTACATAGGACAACCTGCATGATATTAATAATCATTAGCTATGATTTGGAGAAATAATCATTGCAAGGGGTACTTTTATGCAAAGCTTGTGTCATTACTTTTTATCTCTCCAGGGCTAATACGGTGACTACCCTGCTCCTCCCATCACGATCGCGCCGCTTCTGCTCTAGGAATTCATTGCCTATCGTGTTATTTTGCCATCAATTGACCCACCAATAAAATATCCTTAATAAGTCCTGTCTCACTATACCTCCAAATGTGTTGATGTTAGATCATTTTAAAACTTCAAAAGGGTTAAAATGCACCAGTTTCCGAGAGCTTCGCCCACTGGACCCCTACAATTTTTGGCCCACCAATTAAAAATTCCTTAAAAACATCCCGTTTCACTACTCCTGCAAGTATGGGTCAAAGTTAGATCAAAGTTTGAACTTCAAAAGGGATTAAATACACCAGCGTCCGGGGCTTTGTCCCCGGGACCCCTATGGAAGAAATCGCCCCTGGACCCTCCCACGGGATTTTCAGCAGGCTTCCCACGTACGTCGGAAATCTTGCGATCGGATAGCGTTAACGCGCAATAAACACCAGCAAATGTTATAGTCTAGCCATATCAATAATAATTACCTCCCACGAGAAATGTCTGCATAGCACCTGTGATTCATATTGGTTACTGATCTGCTGATTAAAAAAAAAAGACTTTCGCAAGGAGCCCCCTCCCACGCACACACACAACTGCTATATCTGGCTACGCCACAGATTATTTAAAGTTATACACGTAGAAATTTTATATATAGAACTTTTATAGATTTTCTTAGATAAATATTTATAGATATTTATATATATATATATCTATATCTATATCTATATATATATATATATATATATATCTATATATATATATATATATATATATATATATATATATATATATATATAATATCTATATATAATATATATATATATATATACATATATATATAATATATATATATAACATCTAAATATATGTATATATATATATATATATATATATATATATATATATATATAGATAATATCTCTATCTATATATGTATATATATAATATATATATATATATATATATATATATATATATATATATATATATATATATGTATATATATATATATATATATATATATGTATATATATAAATATATATATACATATATATATATATATATATATATATATATATATATATATGTATATTTATATATATATATATATATATATATATATATATATATATATATATATATATATATATATATATATATATATATATATATATATATATATATATATATATATATATATATATGTATATATATATATATATATATATATATACATATATATATATACATATATATATATATATATATATATATATATATATATACATATATATATATATATATATATATATATATATACATATATATATATATATATATATATATATATATATATGTATGTATGTATGTATGTATGTATGTATGTATGTATATGTGTATATATATGTATATATATACATATATATATATATATATATATATATATATATATATATATATATATATATGTATATATATATATATAATATATATAAATATATATATATATATATATATATATATATATTTATATATATATAAATATATATATATATAAATATATATATATATATATATATATATATATATATATATATATATATATATATATATATATATATATATATATTGTTTCTGTCACTCGAATAATTAGGTATCATTCAAATACCGTTGGGCGAAGAATTGAAAAACAAATATGAGAAATTCATAGGTTTTCTCTTCGCATGTGAAATTACAAATTATACTAAAATTCAGATATATATTTCATCAATTATTATACAAGGCCTTAAAACTCAAAATGCTGTAATATGGTTACTTTCAAACCGACATTCATTAAACGTTTTACACTTTCATGGTTTATCTCACATTTTATTCTTAAAACTGTTGCTACCTGCACATAAAACAATGACAATGAATTATGAATTTCATGAGGTTTTACTGCAGAATTAATGTTTTGTGAATGACTGACTGCGTAACTCGATTCAGGGTATCTTTTCTGTATATTGTATCGAATCGCATGTGCGGGATTTGGGGTACAAGAGAGACATTTGCCACACACTTTTTTTTCTAATTGTTGTCTTTTGTATGTTGATTTTTCATATCTTAGTGTGATTTTATGACTCCCCTTCCCCCTCCCCACCACATACGGTAAGCAAGTTTTATTTTGTAACTCTCTCCCCCTATTTTCGGTGGGGTAACTATGGCCCATGATGTATCGATGCATGGCGAAGGATCGTGGCTAGCCTGACGATATAGAGTTGGAAATAGGTTTTGATCTAAAGCACTCACCTGTTCCTGGCAAAATAACATTAAAGATGAGACAGGTGTACGCCATTATTCTCGGCATATACGGTACGGCTGCAAGAAGACTGTTATCCAGTGTTTTTGCTTCCAGCTGCTGGGACCTTGGCACTTCATTTACAATTCTCTCAGATCTCGGAGCAAAGACTGAAACGTTTACTTCCCTGTCTTGGATTTGGAAAGATTCTCTTCTTGGGGTTACGTCCGAAATCATCCCATCAACCTCGCCATTACCTTCATCTCTTTGTTCTGGAATATCTAAACTCACACTCTTTCCATTAGCAGACAGCTTAGGTTTGTCCGTCTCATCTTTCGTTTCCCGGGGGGAGGGGAGCTTTTCGTACGAAAAAGTCCCGTTAGTTTCTTCTACTAAAGATGATCTGATGCCATCTAGCACGGAGAGTTTTGATTTCCATTTCACTGCAGCGGTACAGACTTCGGGTTTCTTCGGCATTTCAGTGGAAATAACCGACGTGTGCCTGGCGAGTGGGGTCAGCGGTTGGTTTGGTAGTTTTACGAGTCCATTTTGGGATTCATCTGCAGTAGCTGAACCCTTCGCGTCTTTTTGCTCCTTTTCTTTCAAACTTACTGGATTTATCTCGCTGTGAGTAATTCCTGATGAAGCCTTGCTTGCTTGACCAGGTGAAGAAAGTTTTGAAATATCATCAGTTTTTTTAGTGATCCCCTTTGTATCATTAACTGACTTTTTTTCTGAAGTTTTAATCTTCGGTGAATTTTTCGCTGCCATTATTAGAGACTTAGATGCTCAACTTCTACCCGACAACAATCTCAAAATGAATTTTGTAATTAATATTTGGTTCGGCGAAGTACAGTCATCTTTACAGAGATAATTCAGTTTACAGTACGCAATACCGTAGAATCACCGAAGCATTGCATATCCAAGGACGTACGAACACATCCCAAGTTTCTGATCCATCAATGAATACCGTTGAAGCAAAATGAGCTGCTTTTAATTCAATGACAAAAACATGTCCTACAAAACAAAAATAGTAATTCTACTAAACAATGAGCTTCTGTGTTCTTTTTCATCTAGGCCAAATTGCATCACACAATTTGAGTTTTAAAACAATGCCCCTCACAAACAAAAACCAGTGCTTTATCTTTTGAACACAATGATTCCGCTGTAGGTAGTACTATTAGTAATCCCTCCTTCGCCCGCTTCCATCATAGAGCTATTGTTTTCAAAAACGAGATAAACATTATCCGTGAGGTAAGAAAATAATGCCTGTTCTTTTCCAAACAATCCATGTGTTTACGTTAAAACAAAGTGTGCGTTAACAGACGGAACAGTCTTGTCAACCAAAAGAAATGGCTTCCTGTTTGTTGTGACTGTATGTAACTTGTTCCAGCTGCAGCCCATGAGACGAAACTAAGAATGCGTTAAGTGTCAGAGGTCTTCGCCTTATGCCTCATCCCTGGTGAAATATTTGACCTATAGTTAATATGATATATTTTATGTGTAAATTTTCATATATGTAAAGATATGTCAGATACGGCTGTGGAATTCTTACAACTGACAGATCTTATTGCTCAATTTGATGTCTTGTGTTGGTAGGTGAGAGCGTGCGCTCCTTGGTGATTTGGTCTGTTGACTTGCGTATTGTATTCGTCATTTGGCACATATCCGAAACATACCTTATTTGGGAAAGGCTTTTTTCTTTTCTTTTTTCCCGCGAGCTCAATAGAAATTTGTTTTTAGTTTTACTGATAAATGCTCATTTTCAAAATAACGACATAAACTATACGTAACGACGGTAATTATAGACATTTCTAACTAAACATGTCCTTAATCGGAATCAGTTTTCCTCGCTAAAGCTAAATGTTCAGACTATTTATAACAACTTAGACATATTTAGCCCCATGGTCACAAGTTCATGACAAAACAAACGTACCCATGATTATATCAATAAAGTTACTAAATAAAGCGTATTATTTTCAATATCTATGTGAACAACTGGAATTAAAGTGTATCATTTTCAATATCTATATGAACAAGTGGAAATTAACACCCCCTGCCTATAGACATATATCTATTTGTATAGTTGCCTCCCCAAAACATATACCTGGCCTGAGTTGTCTGAACGGTGAACACACTGTACTGCCGATAAACACTAGTTAATGCCAGAAAGTTCAATAAGTTAACATAATGTAGAATATAATATTTGATAATATTTGCATTAATTAGGAGATCGAGCCTTTTGAAGATATATACTTAATGATATGTTTATTGATGTGTATCACTTTATTGATGTTAAGGCGAGACATAAAAGTGTCATATGCGAAGTAAGATTTATGATAAAAGCACCGGTATTCAGTTAATAACTTCATTGGAACTTGATGAATGCTTCGTAACTAGTGGCAACCTGTTCACTGTGGTGTTACTATAGCTCGGTTACTATGTCAATATCAATTAATCTTGCTTCGCAGGCAGAAGGCGGGGACTAATTGCTTATATCTTAAAATACACATCTCAAACGGCCTACAAGACATGTCGGTAGCATAGTAGTCTGTACAAATAACAGTTTCAATAAGTATCAATTTTCATCAATTGTAGCCAAAATTCATTCCAAGTCGTGATTTGAAGATGTTAATGACACCGGGAAGATGTTCTCTCATGTGCGTTGCTACCGGTTACCTCAAAATGAAGTAGAGAATGTGACATGTGTAGCGAAAGGCTATAAAGGTTTGCTCGTGTTTTTCAGGCTTTTATTTTAAAATTGCTTTAAACACTATTGTGTTAAAAGCAGAGATGCGCAAAGATGACTGACAAAATTGTGAGAGGACATAATGCAGTGAAGGAGTGATCAACGTCCGCAGATGCACAATTGGAAAATGATTATGGGAGAATAATGAATGCCACTTCCCTGGTTTGTCATAATGTATGGTGCAGGGAGCTGTAAAAAGAAATCACAAATTGAAATCAAACTGTGTGTTTAATTCTGCATTGTATAGTATTTTTAAGTGCAATCAATCTACTGATATGTAGTTCAATACTGTTTAATACGAGGTAGAAAATTTTCACCCAATTGTAAGCTTTTCATTGTAATTAGAATAAGTTCGTAAATAGAACCAGTTAATCCCAATTGGAACCAGTACATCCCAAGTTAACTGCAAAACTAACAAAAGATTAAAAAATTCCAGCGAAATATTTGGGGCGTTTGAAGAGTCTTATGTCGACCAGTATGCAGTGCATTTTTTGACATGATAATCTGCATGAGCGACCATTTTTGTCGCCCAGTAAAGAATTTTAATCGCCCAGTTAACAAAATTCTGAGAAACTGGGCAACCAAGATTTTACACCTTGACCTTGATGTCTTTATTAAAATTTCAAGAGCTGACGTCATAACTTACCAATAAGCCAGAGTGACTATTTGTCATTCGAACTATTTCTACAAGAAAATTAGTTTCCTTTAATTTTGTAGGTTCAAAAATTGCAATGTTCCTTCGAGCCTCGCACCAGTGACATATATGGGTGATTGTAGTCGCCCAGTGAAATTTTCTTTAAAATGCACTGATGTCCACAGAGGGGGCAAGAACCTCCAAAATATTCCGGTCACAAGCGAAATATTGGGGGTTTTAGCCACCAGCTAGTATTCGATTCTGAATCAAATCTTGAGACTGGTTTATGATAACTAAAAATATGTTACCTTATTAATCTAGACCAATTGTTCAGTGCCTGGGACCGGCTTTATGGCCCTTGGATATACTTTTTCGGAAATACTGATATGAGGAAAATTCGCCTCCCTCATGCGCGCAATGTTTACACCCAACACACTACTTCTCTGCGTGCGTAAAGCACAAAACACATTCAAATTTGCTAAGCTCTTTCTGGTTGCTCAATCTGGATATGTCGCTGGTATGTCCCAAACATATTGGCATGATATGTTGCCCCATGCATAACCTTTTTGAAATATCCACCCATCCATTGTATTTACCCCACTCAATCCATTTTTGTCTTATCTATACTCAATCCATTCTCGTTTTATACCCATCCCGTGCATCCCTGCACCCCCATTGAATCCATTCTTGTTCCTGGAAAATAAAAAAAATGATGAAGTAAAATAATTAAGACGAAAGCTAATTTGTCAATGAAGATATTATCTTATTCAGATATATTTTTATGTCACTACGTAAATAGATAACAGTTTATGTTAAAAGGAGACATGTGTCATTTAATATGATAGAAACAATAATTACAAGTCATCTCAAAAAATTTCACATCGTGCAAAACAATTTAGCATATATTTTCTAATTTATTAGAATATAATATTCTGTCAACATGAACTTACATGGAAACGTCCATTTTGTTCATACGCCCTCTAAAAATGATGTTATACACCTAGTATAGATTAGAATATTAATGTATTTCTTTATATTCTATTTCAAATTTTCTGAGTTCTAAGGAAATATTTTTTCCTCTGCATGGGTCAATGGATTTTATTTGTATATGATATCTAATGATTCAACTTGCATTTAAAAGTTCGAAATTTCAAATAAAATTCTTAAAAAATACATTATGTGCAGCATGATTATGACATCATTGACATCATTTCAACACAAAATGGCAGCGTCCATTTAGCAACTTAAAACTGGGATAATTCGAGAATGGAATAAGATTTTATGATGCGGTTTTGGTATAAGTTTTTTTTTAATTCTCTGTCATATATTTAGCTAGAATATTTGACTTTGTCTCCAATTAATATGTTCATACTATATTTATGATAGTCTGCCCAAATCAAACATAAGAGGGCGACATTAAGAAACCTGATAGGAAATGAATTATGTATGCATGGTATCCCATTTTGCCTGAGAACAACTAACCGTCTCCCTTCCCTAAAAAACATACACATTAAGAAGAAAAGCTATATTTGTCTTATGCATATACTAATTGGTTAGGTTTGTAATCCTTTTTGTGGATTAGCGTTTGTGTGGTGGGATGGGGGTGTGTGACGCTAGATCGTAAACATGATATCTCAAGAACAATACAACGTGTTTATGTCATATATGGTACACAGATAACCCATGATCTGTGAATGTGCCCTATTGTTTTGGTGGTTATGTTTTGCATATTAATGAGTAGCGGCGCTAAATATTAAAATGTTTAAATGATTATATTTCAACAACCGCTTATTTGTTTTGTGTCATATATGGTTTAATCATGTTGTTAGCTAGTGTGTACTTGTTCGTGCTACAAACATGTTAATTTTATCAATATGCATTGTGGGCTGTTCTGAACATGATTTTATTGAAAAGAGTTTGTAAACACAGTATCTCAAGAACAAAACAGAATTAGATTTATATGTAGTACACAGATAGCTCATGATCCATAGATGTGCCCTATTGTTTTTGGTGGCGATGTGGTGCATATTAATGAGTAGGCTGGGCTTAATGTTAAAATCTTTAAATGGTTATATTTTAACAAGCGCATGTCTGTTTTGTTTAATATTAGGCATAATTGTGTTGCTAGCTTGTGTTTACCTCTTCATGGTATAAAAAATGTTGAATTTCATTAATTACACGTGGGCAGAGCTTAATATGATTTTTTGGGGAAAGAGCTTATAAACACACTATCTCAAAAACGGTACATGGGTTTCAGGTCGTATGTGGTACTCAGATAGCCCATGGACTGCAGATGTGTACTATTTTGTTCTGGTGATGTCGAGCATATTAATGAGAAGGCGGGGTGTAATGTTGAAATGCTCATATTTTAACAATCGCATGTGTGTTTAGAATAAAACTATGTTGTAAGCTAATGTGTACATGTTAGATGGGTGAATTTAATTCATTGTGAAATTCCCTTCATGTGAGTACTGTGAGTTATTTTGTTATCATTGTTGTTTTGAGAACATTGTGAATAACAATTTTGTATACAACAGTACAAGTATAGTTAAAACTTAAAACCCCTATTGCGCGTCGGAACCTCAAAACCTTTGGTTTTCTGGTTATAACTACCCCTCTTGAGGTACCGGTGTGCTTGAGTCTTAACCCCCCACCCACCCCCTCCTCCCCTTTCCAATAATAAAAGTCATGGCTGTGGGCCAGTTCTTTATACGGTTATAGACTTATCTTTTATCTGTTATTTATTCTTGTATCGTGCATTTTTGATTTTTTGATTTTTTTCTCCCGCGCCCTCTTTTGAAATTAACATTTACCGACACCATATCGACCAGCCGACTGACCGAACAGTAACGAATGCAGGAAAATACAGTTTTGAGAAAATCGATGTTAAAGATTTTAAACATTTAGTTATACTTTTATTGTGAATCTGAAAGGGCAAAATATTAGATTTATACCTTATTGATGAGGGAAACAGGTGAAGTGAAGTTTGAAAATTATTATATCACTTCTCTTTTAGGTGGTATGCGGGATTGATATACTAATGTAATTTTTTTTTAAATATGTACTCTATAATATACAATATAATGGCACATATGTGGGAATTCGGAAAGACATTTTTTCATAAAACATTTATTCCGAAAGAAGTTGTTTTTATTCGTCAATTTAGGCGTTTTTACATTTAATTAAGATGTTAAAATGTACATATATCAATCCACGAAAAGTGACGACTGTCAGACTCATGGGAAAACGCAGTTTTGACGGTGTTGAGATTTTCAATGAAACTCGCGAGGTGTTAAAAATTTTCATTGAAACTCGCTGTTAAGATTTTTCAATAAACTCAGTGTTAAAAAATTTCAGTAAAACTCGGTGTTTAGATTTTTCAATGTTTAAAAACGTTTTTGGCAAAATAGATGATTTTATACCTCGTTGAAGAAGATAAAAGAGGAAAATTATCGTAATTTTTTTTTATGACTTTGCTTTCATATTGTATTTAGTCAAAAAGACATTCTTCAGTAGGGCCTATGCTGAATTGATATACAATCGTCAAAGACGGGATTTGCAAGATATAAATTAGGAAAAGGTGGGGGAAATGCCCCTTTAATTGTTCCCTCTTCCGCAATCCCGCCTTTGAAGTCGTTATCATTCTTCTGCTGTTTGGCATGAAATTAAACGGAATAATGGCAAAAATCACGTATTCCTCAGAATGCGGAACACAATTTGTTCATAACTTTGCCAATTTGGGCGTTTTTATGTCTCGCGCAGTGGCGGCAACAGGGACCACGGGACCTCCGTTGTGGAGGACCACGGAATCCCAGTTGGAGAAGCTTGGGGACGTCACAGTAAAATTTGTGGGGAGTCACGAGTTAAGAAAGATATACTTTAACTTTCCCCGGCAGCCTGACGAGTAATGCGGTGAAAACCATTCTTGCGTTTTCAAGTTTTTCCTTCTCATATTTGCCTTGGCATAATAACTAGTCAAACCCATAACTAGCCCTCAAATCGTATCTAACAGTCTTGTCTAATATGGCTTAGAAAGCTGCAAATACCACCGGAGCGACTTTTGGGGGTCAAGAGGGGTAGTCCTCTATCAGACTCAGCCCGTGCACTCCTTCTGACCCCACTGCACTGATCTCACGAACGGATTTAATCGATTAAGCGCCTCCAAATTAAGGTAGAACCATTTAGAAAAAAATCAACTTGACAAAAATTGACACGCGACAAGACAAATTAACTGGCCACATTTCCAGCTCCATAGCGGAAATATAGGCCGAAATTTTGGCGCTTTGTTATGTAAATTTCGATACACTTCTCTTCAATTCCGAAAAATAGACACTGGAAAAGTTTGAAACCTTTTTATTATTGTAGGCCTATATACCTGTATACGGTAATGTGTCGTGAACTTTCCCACATATTCTCAATCAAACAGTCAAGAAGGGGGAGCGGGCAACATACCAAGTGATGGGACATTTGCAAGCCTGAACACCTGTACCACGTACGTCAGTGGCATATAGCTATATACTTTTTTCCAGGGGGAAGGGGACATGAGGGTGGGAGGCGAGTAGGGCAAACAAAATTTTCGAATTATCATATGCTAATTGAAGGCTTTAATCATAACCTATATACACCAGTACACTTTTTTTCCCACAGTAGCGTAGCTATAGACTTTTTCAAATTGGGGATCGGAGCCGGACAGAAAGTAGCAGAGGCGTAGGAATTGAAGCGGATGAGGATTTTACCTTCCTAATTTTATGTTCTTGCCCGATTGGATACAAAATTGGGAAATTATTTTAAAAAATATAAAGAAAATTTGCTAAAATTATTGGGAAGTTGGTGAAATTTTAATTGGAAACGTTTCTCAAAATTTAAAGGAAATTGGAAAATTCCCGGAAATGAGCAAATTCCCGGAAATGAGCAAATGGCCCCAAAATGTTCCGGAAATCAAAAAAATGCCCGAAAATTTCCCGAAACGTAAAGAAAATGTACGAAAATGCATGAAAATTTTCAGAAAATTTAAGGATAATAATCTCCAATTTGGAGCAGCTTGAACGAGGATAGAAACTTAATTTAGCAATAAGCTCATTTTCCGAATTTTCCCCAAATTACCGGTAGGGGCAATAACTGTCTCCCCCTCCCTCATTTCTACGCCACTGCACCACGCGGGTAACGGGAGTGAAAAGGAAGTGCCCTCCATTTCACTGGACAAGGGGGAAAGAAGTGCACTTTTTGAATTTGTACCTTCATTTACTGCCTTAATTTTGCCCCTACCATATAAAAAATAACGGTCGTTGTAATACTCACAAAATCTTTTAAT
>JAIGNY010001999.1:380000-415000 GCA_020152595.1 Chiridota heheva
AGGCACTACATTGCTAGGCAATACCTGCAGTACTTGTGTAGCAGCCATGTACATGTAGTGCCTATACATATAATACGGTCAGAATGTTGACTGCACCAGATGCGCTTCTGAAACTTAGAAGAGCCAAGTTAACAGTTAAGAAATTGTTAACATTCATCACGTACACACGGTAATTTGCAACCTGTCAAAATCGCGTGGGTAGAATATATTTCAGTAGAACAAAGTTGCAGATCATCTTTATTTTTTGTATCTATTCTATTTTATAATGAATAAATTAAAACCTAAATAACTTTGTTCTTTTTTTATTTAAAGGTCGTGTCTAGCTTTTCGTTTTTGAGGAGGCTTAAGCTCCACCCCCTTCCCCCTCCCCCTAAAAAAAAAAAACAATTGCCGTTTCAGATTAGGGAGGACTTCGATGAAAGTGTGAAATAATCAACATAAGATTTAAGGAAAGTTAATAAAATTTAAGGAAATTTTGCTCGAATTTTGCAACACTTCCCTGAGAATTTCTCAAATTGACAGCTTGCTTTACTGGAAAGTGAAGAATTTCCAAAGTTATGTCTGCAATGCACATATTACATTTGTCCGTCCAAGTGTTATGTTTGCTGTATAGATGTTTCACCTAATTTTTTGGTTAAACTAACAAATAATGTTTGATTTTTATTCTGATATTTGATACTACATTTGATGTTAATAAAATATAAAAAACTCCAGTACCTGCCATTTTATTTAATGGAATTTTGTTATTTATATTTTGTGAATATTTTGTCTGTCCAAGTCTGTCTCACATATGTTGCATTTCACTTTTATTTTCTTACAACCATTGATTATTTATTTCAGCATTTTCACCAATGATAAATGGTATGTCTTAGTATTAAATGGTACATGTAGGTTACTTGTTTTAAAACAAAGCATTTTTTATTTTGGGGTCTGGAGGGAGCTTTTGGGCCCTTTAAATGTGAAGTCTGCCTGACAGTATGCACTTGTAAGTTGTATGACTCACCCCTGCTACCCCTGGCAATGTCAGTCAAAGGTGAGTTATTGACATATGAAAAAGTGACTCACATGTGCATCATTGTAACAAATTGTTAGTCACCGGAGCGACTGGGGTGGGTCAATTTACTTCAGACCCATTGACTTTGTACAGAGGTGATTGATTTGGGGTAAGCCATTTCACAAAAAATTGTCAGTTACCTAAGTGACTTGGGGGCGTGTCAATGTACAGTACATTTTTGTCTGCCCATTTTGGTGCAATGACTCACTTTGTCGGGGTGTAGGGGTGAGTCACACAATTAAAAAGTGCATTAATTTACTGACTTAAATAAAGCCATGATTTCTTGACTCACTAAAACTGTATTGTGCACAAAAATTTCCCTGGTTTCGTGTTATTGTTATAAGGTCTTTATTTGTGTAGAAAACACTTATTAAGATTATTTCCAATTTTAGTATGTGTTTTAGGATATCAAAAGATAGTACTGAAGTTTTTTTTAAGGAGATTAAAAGGAAAGTAACTTGCTGGAAGCAGTTTGGTTCCTCAGAGCATAAGTGTCAGATGGTCTTTAAATCTTTCAAACGAATTTAAAGTTAGTGAGCTAGAAAGTGTTAATATTAGAAATGCATTATTTTTTGCAGTCCTTTCTATTCATTGCAGGACAGTAAAACTAGGTACTTCCAATATCGCTTTATTCACAGAATAATAGGAACAAATTACCCCTTTTCAAGATGTAGCTCATTGATAATTTGTTATGTTCTTTTTGAAATGTTAACAAGGATACCTTGGAGCATTTGTTTTGGACTGCGACCTAATTTCAAAGTTTATTTTAGATGTGGAATTTGCAGTCTTGGGCACTCAGTTTATTTTTGAAAGGAAGATTTCTTTTTTGGTTTTAAGTTCATGAAATATTAAGTCCACATAAAATATTATATTTACCAAAATGAAGCAAGCTGGTACAAACCCTATTGTAAAAGATTTGAAATTCCTTATCCAGGTTGATTCCTTCATAAGTAACAAACAAGTCACTTTAAGATCTGATGCAGAGTAGCTAAAAAATGCTTTTAAACATTGTGCTTACCTTTTTAACTTGCATGCAAGTGGTGCTTCAATTTTGTAAAGTTTGCTTCTTGTAATTGAACCTTGTATCAGTTAGGTTATGCTTTAGTTTTCTTTAAGCGCTTATGTTAATACAAGCACAGGTTTTGTTATTTATATTGCACAGGTCAAGAGTCAGAGAGCTATTTTGTTGGGACACAACAGAGATTTGTCCCTTATTGTTTTTATATAATTTTAAACTTTTTAGGAAAAAGTTGTATACAAATTCTAGTTTTTGATGGTTGTCTTTTGCATTGTTATGGGAAAAAAATGTTAGGTTGTCCATTTGTAGAATGCTGTTGCTATACCTTGTTACATCATCATAGAAGCTTGCAATAAATGGTTAAAAAAAAATTTGCATTATAATTTTTTGGGGGGATTTTGGACAGTAATATATAGAGTGAACATCAAATCAATGAGAACTGTACAGAACTCATAAAGTACATGTTTAAGCAGCCTTTAAAAGCAACATGGTGGACCACTGAACTTTTGAAATTGTTAAGGTTTCTATTGAAAGGTCTGTTTTGGATGTTTTCATAAAAATAAAAAAAATGGTCACAGCAGAAGAAACAAATTAAATATTTTCCTAATGATATGAAGGTTTGTTTGAATGTAATTATTTGTAAGTGAATTCCATCAATAATTTAAAATGAATTATATCATATGAAGAGTTTTGAATGTATTTTGAATGAAAGAGAAAAGTAAAATTCAGTCAATTAAAATTATCATGGTTTGATTGTGATTCAAAATTTATAAAGCACAAGAAAATAAGTTTTTTTTCTTTGTGATGTTACAAAATTTGTATAAGATTTGCATAAACTATTATGATAAGGCATTAAAATGCAAAATGCTGTAAAATAGTAGATTTTCAATCAATTTTGAGCTAAAGTTGTTGCTACAGTACCTGTCCATAAGATATTTAAATCATAGCTCATTCTTCTCAAATGAAATACCACCTAAATAATTGTCAGAATATATTGATGGGTTTTCTTGTGGATATGAGTCAATTGCAACAACGGGTGGAATTACAATATTTGAGAGGCCTGTTCCACATCCTATAAGCCTATGTTTTGAAATATTTTGGATTTATATCAGATATTTAAAACATCAGACTTCTGTTCACAGTAAGTTTGAGCAGCATGCAACCATTGTCATCCAAAGTTATATACATGTAGGATTAAGAAGACCTAGTAAAATAAAGAAATAACAATCACTGCTTATACTCATTGGGCATGGATAGCATACCACAAGTCCTGCATAGTGTATAAGCAGTACTATTGACACAACATATTTATGCTTCTTCTGTGAAAGATCATTAAATTCCTTTGATAGGACTAAAACCCTATCCCCTCCCTTCAGCTTACGCATTAAATCAGACCTCTTCCATCTCAGCATCAACCCCACCACTCTCGGCACCTTCTCTTGGCCCACTTTTCCTCCTTGGACCACCCCCTCCCTTCTGTCCACCTGGGCCTCTCCATTCATCACAAAACTCAAACCCACCCTAACCTCTTCATCAATCTCCACAAGCAAATCAAAGATTAACTCTCAAATTACACCTCCATCTATACTGATGGCTCTAAGAAAGGCAACAAGACAGCTGCTGCTACCGCCATCCAAGGCATCACCCTCAGTAGCAGACTTCCCAACTACTCATCCATCTTTTCAGCCGAGGCTAAGGCCATTCTCCTTACTCTCGCTCAGCCACTTTGCCATTTTCTCCAACTCAAAGGCTGTTCTTACTTCTTTACTTAATCTTAAATGGGATAACCTCACATGCCACCTCCTCCTCCGGAAACTTCTTTCTCCCACCCTCTGCAGGAAAAGTGTTCTTTTCTTCTGGATACCCAGCCATGTTAGCATCCCAGGTAATGACAGGGCTGATGCAGCCGCTAAGCTTGCCCTCAACCTCCTCCCTGCCCCTTTTCCCAAAACCCTTTCTGACATCAAACCGCTTCCCCTCGTTCGTGACCGCTGGCAAATCTCATGGAACTCTAAAATTAATAACAAACTTCATGTCATCCAGCCCACAACTCCGATCAAATCCTCCATCAACAACCTCTCTCGTATCAACAACGTTCATACTACCTGTCTTAGAATTGGTCACACCCACCTCCTTATTGGCTCCCCACAGCCCCTCTGCAACAATTGCCATTGCACCCTCACAATCCATCACGTTCTCCTTGCTTGCCCCCTGTACAACCTTCCCAGAGCTTCCCTCGCTCCTCACAACTCAAATGCTGAGTTCTTTCAGAAAAATTCACCAGATAAAATTATCTCCTTTCTTTATCATGCCTCCCTCTACAACCATATTTAATTCTCCTCTTCTACCCCCTCTCTACTTTGTTTTTTTCAACCATGCACCTCCCCTCTCAATCACATCTTTCTGACCTTTTGTTCTTGAATTTCTCTCATTTTCTCCCTGTTTCCTTTCCTTCCTACCTCTAGAATGATCTCACCTCTCAGGTATAGTAAATTGATGGCATGACTGAAATGTTATTTAATTATAGGTGTCACTTACAATACAGTTAGGGATACCGTCCTGCTGCTCACTGGTGATATTGTCAAGTTTCATGGCAGTCTATGGCACTTAATGCATTGGAAACATGTGTGATTATTTGGCTAGAAACAGAAAATTAGCATTAGACATGTTCTACCATTAGATGCAGTTATAGATCTATTCTGTTGAGTTAATTTCTTTGCAGTTGTTATAGTATATACAATACATATCCTATGCAGGGGTGTGCCTAGCTTTTATTTTTCAAGGAGTCTTAAGCCCCCTAAATACACATTTTGGTGGTCCAATATTGAATGTTTTTGGTCTTAAGCTGAAGTGTAGGAAGTTGGAGAAGGGAACTAATAGAATTATGTCTTCCCAGTTGAGTGCTTGTTTGCTAGATTGGGATTTTATTTCCTCAAAATTGGGAAAATTGAAGAAAAATTATGGATCAAAAATTCCCCAAAATAAAGATAATTTCCCTGAAATTTCAGAAATCAAACGAAACAAAATTTTAAATTTAAGGAGTTTTCTGATTTACAGCAATGTTTGATCAAATTTCAATTTACTAGTGCAAGTTTTTTGCTTGTAACCAGGAATCCCCCCCTCCCCCTTCCCCCTTACCCCTGAGATCTGACCCTGGTCCTTAGTTGGAGATTTTGGTGCCTAAATTGAAAAGTTTGTTTCAAAAATGATGATTTTTGTCAAAAATTGAATTTTGTGGTCCAAAATTGAACATTTGTGATCCAAAATCTGATAATTTTGGTGCAAACTGGAAAATTTTGGTCCAAAATTAATGATAATCCAGTTGATAAGAATAAGAAATGCATGCATCTCTGGTTCATTTGATACTTCACTTAGTTATATTTATAATTTTGACCAAAATTTATTATTATTATTATTATTTGTTATTTTATTTATTATTATTATTTATTTTTTTGAGGGGGGGGGGAGCTACAGCATTTTTCAAGGGGGTTGCAGCAATTTTTAGGGGGTGGCTAATTCCCAAAAGACCTTAGAAACTGTCCTATAATTGAAGTTTTTGGTTCTGTAGGATAACAAAAGATAACTTTGACAACAACTTTAAAATTCATGATACAGATAGTAGCTGCCCAATTTGTTTCCGCAGTGTGACAAAGTTTTAAAAAATAGTGCTGATCATGCACCTGGAAAATGCTCTTTCATTATTATGTGGGCCATCAGCCCTTGCAACGCAACACGTACAAACCATGTTGAGAAATAAGTTTACATTACAAAATAGTGAAATAAAAATTCCTATATTTTTTCCCTCCTAACCCTAAAAACTTATATATTTTTTCTTACCAATCCTATAATTTATTTTCTTAACCGTGGTGGTAGGCCTGTTTTTTACAATATATTTTCTTAATTTTTGTGAAAATGTAAGTGTCAAGTTTCCTGGAATGAAGATACAATTTTGTAAGTGCAAGGTGTTTTTTGATGAAAATGTAAAGTGTCATTGTGTTTCTCATGGAATGAAAATGTGTCAATGTTTCTCATGGAATGAAGATAAAAATGTAAGTGTCAATGTGTTTCTCATGGAATGAAGATAAAAATGTAAGTGTCAATGTGTTTCTCATGGAATGAAGATGAAAATGTAAGTGTCAATGTGTTTCATCATGGAATGAAGATAAAAATGTAAGTGTCAATGTGTTTCTCATGGAATGAAGATGAAAATGTAAGTGTCAATGTGTTTCTCATGGAATGAAGATGAAAATGTAAGTGTCAATGTGTTTCTCATGGAATGAAGATGAAAATGTAAGTGTCATTGTGTTTCTCATAGAATGAAGATGAAAATGTAAGTGTCAATGTGTTTCTCATGGAATGAAGATAAAAATGTAAGTGTCAATGTGTTTCTCATGGAATGAAGATGAAAATGTAAGTGTTAATGTGTTTCTCATGGAAATGAAGATGAAAATGTAAGTGTCAATGTGTTTCATCATGGAATGAAGATGAAAATGTAAGTGTTAATGTGTTTCTCATGGAATGAAGATAGACAATATCTTCTTCTTGATTTGGTAAAACTATGCAGCGATTTTCAGTGAGGTACTACCAGCTCTGACAATATTCTTTCACATTGAGTGTGCACAACATGTATTGTACTTGTAAGTTGTATATTGTAGCAGTCCATTATCTAATAATGTCTAATAATGTTGCGGAGGTCTACAGGGAAATAATTCAAATAAATTTATAACCATATTTAACCAAGTAGATGATTACTTCTTTGCTCCAGTCTTTGTGTCAAACCTGCATTGTTCTGTTTACTGTGAAACATACCCTGATCTTGATCCTGTGTTTTGTGGCTCATATAAAGGAATGATATAAGTTTTCACTCTTATTAATCATTTGCTGTATATTTTGTATAATAATTTCTGTATTTAAAGAAAGGAAAGTCAGTTTTAAATGATGAGGATATCTAAGAACTTTGAATTTCCTGAGAATCTATGGTCTCATGCAAACAGCTTTTGTTTAGTTTTGTATTTTATTTTGTGCATGATCCTCCCTTATGGTAACTCGGCAAGACTCCTATACGGAGCCTAGATGCCAAGCTATAGCCTGCATAGCAGATGCCAGTCTCATGTGACCGGGATTGGAATGGATGAACACCGGGTTTTTGCCTTACTCTTTTCGAGAAGTGTTCAGAGAATCAGGTAGGCTTAATGGCTTTGATGATTGGTGTATCTGTCTGCATAGTTGTGGAAAAACTGGTTAGACCTGTCCGAGCCTCCAAGGCTTGAACCTCAAGCATCTCAGTCGTGCACTCTACCAACTGAGCTATCTACTCCTAATCAACTGTCCTATCAACTATCCCTCTAATCTCATTACTCAATCAATATAAGTCTCAGAAATTTTGACCATGAACCAAACAGTATTGGCAGTGTATCATTTTCAATAATAAAATACTTCTTGCTAAATGAAGACTTAATGTAGCAGGTGTACCTTGGAAAAGATAAAAATCCTGATTGATATTTCCTTCTAAACATATTTTGGAATTGTTTCTCTACATATTTTACTCTTACACCTCAAGTATTGCAATATAGTCCTTGTTATGTTATGTTTTGCCTGTGACTGTAGCACTTGCAAATTTAGAAATTGTGAAATTGTTGACAAAGCTGGCCCAACATTGAGAGTAATACTAAATGAATGCCATTTGACTCGCACACTGAAAAACTGAATGCCCATTGGAAACATGAATGCCTATACCTACTGCTGTACTGTAAATGTTTTGTGTTATGGCACTTATGCTGTATGGTAGTCCATATTAATATCGATTTGTAAGGCTTAGAATTAGGGTTAGGTTAACCTAAACTCTAGCCTAACTTAACCTGAGTTTGTCGTGTTAAGGCACTTGTATGCTTTCGCAGCTAACTGTTATAGTATGCATCTCAACGGGCATTTGTTGTATGGAAATCACTGCTCGCGTTACTCAATGGGCATTCACAGTATGCACAGTTTGTACATGCAGTAAACTCAATGGGCATTTGCTTTTCTGCATGTATTTCAATGGGCATTCGATTGGCATTCATTTTAGTATCACCCCAACATTGATTAATTTCATCATCAAAAGACATCAATTCTTTCTAATATCATTTTAAGGAAAAATAATTGTTCAGACTTATAAAGACTGAAAAATGCACGTGAATTGATGTGATTGTATCTTGTTCTCTTTCAGTAAGTTGGCATACTGTACATGACACATAGATGCACTGTTGATCATTATTGTTTTCTTCTATAAAAGGTTCAAAGCGAGGAAGGAGAGGAGGTGGCGGTAAACCATTTCAAAATAAAGAAAGAAAAGAGGAGGAAAGACATGTTCATGAAAACTCTGCAGTTATCAAGGCTTTCAGGTACAAGATCATTGTTATCCATTGGCTTGATGATGAAGTTCAAATGTGATTTAATGATTCATATCCAAGAGACCTCCATGGTCTAGTAGTGGTAGCATCTGCTTGCATGCTATTGGTCCCTGGTTCAATTCCTGGTGAGTCTTCATTCACCAGTGCTTTACAACTGGTTTATCAAATGGCCACTGACATCTCTGTAACCTTAGTTTTTAAAAGAGGTATCCATGTGAAATACCTAAACTGCCTACAATCATATCAAACATACAGTACAAAAACTTGCCGAGTCACAACCAGTGCCATGAATCCGTTTTAAAACGTTGGGAGATAATTTATAGTTATGACCGTTTAGGTGTTGCCGAAGGTGACACCCCGAAGTGCTTGATTTTGCAGCATGGGGTCAGGGCACGCTTAATGGCCCCTGATGGAGTCCAGTGGCAATGCCTGGTAAGGGCCACGGAATTGGAAATAATTATAACATTTCCCGCAGTTCTAAATAAAGGTATCGAAAATCTTCCCACAAAAAATCATGACAGAAATAATATTAATCTAATGAAAACATCTTTATATACCTCCATCTTTAGCAATTAATGTACTTTTCATCACACAATTACATGGGGAGACGTTTTTGAGCATGTATACTTTGTTTACTCAAGAAAGAAACAAAAATATTATATTTATTTCTTCCTGCAAATTCCTCATTTTCCCTTGGTTATAATTACTGGAACCATATTTTTTTTCCAGCCCTGGGGTCCAGGGGGTGAGGCCCTTGGGAGCTTTTGCAAAATTGACATTTGAGAGGAAAAAATTTGTCCCAACAAATTGGTGTATATCAACAGGTAAATATAAGTCAAAATTGATGTCAAATAGATCTATGATACACAATATACAAAGCCAACAATCATTTTAATGAATATGTGTAACCATAAGGAAAATAATTGATAAGTTTTCAATAACTCACTATGAACTTAAAATTTTTCAAACTATTGAAATTAATCTATTTTGTGTCCTGCTCCCTGCCCCCTCTCACTGTCTAAGTTCCTGTATTAAATAAAATATCTCACAAAATGTAAATAGATGATACTTTGTATACTGATACATTATTTGACTTAGATATTTGGGCAATATATTTGGACTTACAATTTTCTTCAAAAAGTCTTCTCTTTAATATAGGAAGACTAAACTTAACCACAAATTTTACAGAAGCCCTGCATTCAATTATCTTATCTGCTGTTGCTTCCTCTACCTTTCCCGTTATGAACATGATTTCCAACGATCATTTCTCTGAAGCCCCAACTTATTCAAGATCGTATCTTTCAGCTAGTCCCAACAAGATTGCATCAAGAAACTGATAGTATCATGACCTGCAGGTATAATTTAAGAGTCATGGAATGATATTGCTGGTCCAGAAAGGTTCAGAGAGAATTGTTCAAATTTATCTTTTAGGAAGAGTAAATGTGTGTGGAAGGGGTATCTCTCTATTCTAAGCCTGGTTTCCCTTCTTCTAAAACCATTGAAAATGTAATTCATCACTTCATTTTAAAAGTACCATTCAACCAAAAAGTGGGGGAAGGGGAAAGTATGAACTATCCCCTTTCTCAAAAAGTAGGAGAAATTTAACCCTCCCCATCCCCAAGGACTTATGCCTATGTGACAACTCTTTGAACTTTGAACTCTAGCGCTCTAAGAAAATCAAAGCAATTAGTATTTGGTTCTTGGTATCATAAAATCAAAACAATTGGTATTTGGTTCTTGGTATCATATAAAATCAAAACAATTAGTATTTGGTTCTTGGTATATAAAATCAAAACAATTAGTATTTGGTTCTTGGTATCATATAAAATCAAAACAATTAGTATTTGGTTCTTGGTATCATATAAAATCAAAACAATTAGTATTTGGTTCTTGGTGTCATATAAAATCAAAACAATTAGTATTTGGTTCTTGGTATCATATAAAATCAAAACAATTAGTATTTGGTTCTTGGTATCATATAAAATCAAAACAATTAGTATTTGGTTCTTGGTATCATATAAAATCAAAACAATTGGTATTTGGTTCTTGGTATCATAAAATCAAAACAATTAGTATTTGGTTCTTGGTATCAAAACAATTAGTATTTGGTTCTTGGTATCATAAAATCAAAACAATTAGCATTTGGTTCTTGGTATCATATAAAATCAAAACAATTGGTTTCTTGTAACATAGAAAATCAACACAATTGCTTATGGCATGAAAGGAAAATGATGGAATGTGAATCTTGCATGAGCTCAATACAATATATATTTAATCTGAAAACAATGATATGACTTCAGTCAGAAGTTAGATATTCCTGAAGTATTTATGATGCAAGGGGGAAAGATAGATTAGAAGCTAGAAACATATTTGGAGGGGGAGGATGAGAATTGGTGGGCCTGGCACTTTTGAGGTAGACTATATTGGAATGGGGAATTCAACTCATAGAGATATAAAATCAAGGAATTGGTATTGCAATTGGTCAGATTGGCTGAGGTACTGTATGCATTCTACAGGTGCTGAAATTGTGTTGCTTTAAATCAAATGTAAGATCCAAAATGCAACCTGAAATGTCAACAACAGGGTTTAGATTGAATGAAATACATAAACTTTGGGGGAGAATGTGTTGCTGTGATGTCATACTGAGCCTTTTCTTATTCGTTTATTGACATTTTTTGTGAACCTTAAAATTTGAGTATTTCCTGGTAGGAATAACATATCAAAATGATTTTTGTACTTACTTGTTTCCAAAGTTTTCTCTTTTTTGTGAAAGGTTACGATAAAACATTGGAATATTTCTTTAAGTCCCTACCTGTCCATACTTCTTTAATTTGGTTGAAATGTTTCAAGATGATAAACAAAATTGTTCACATTTTTGCATAATCTTGCTGTTCCTGTTATAGCTTTTCTATTATACTGGTAACATGTTTTCATGAATACTGCCATCATGTAAAGTGAATAGTATTCCATTTATTTGTATGGAACAAATTTAGTTGCCCATGAATTCCAATGAAACAGTCAAACATTAATGTTTTTCCCAAAAATGGCACAGTATTTACAAAATTGAATTAATTCAAAGGACTATGGACATAAAGAAGCAAAATTAAATGTATTGCTTGAATTGATTAAAATATAGGATACATTGAATTATGGGAAGAGCAGAAATATTGTAGAAGGGTGGGATCGATGTTTCGGGGGGTATTTGCTGGGACCAATGAATGTGCTTAACAATGAAATCATTCCTTTAAAGGAATATTCCCATGGATTTTCATTTTTTCATATATGATAGAGAAAAATTTTGAAACAAAGTGGTAAAAAAACTATGTCAATATCTTATTCCATTTAGAAATTACAAAATTTTAAACTATTTTTGAATTTGGACAAAAGTGACTGATTGGCAACATCTGTGATTTCATAGAGACAATTTCAACCAAATGTCTTTTGTATTTATTTCAAAAATGATTTGGATTTTTTTTTCATTGTAAATGTGATGTACACCAAGAAAAAACAAAATGTATTCTTGTAAATTATATACTCCACCCTATCTCTTTAATGAACCAAAATGTTGTTCGATTATGTAAAAAAAGTGTGCTTAAATTTATAAAAAAATACATAAGAACTGTGCTGGAATTGCCATGATGATATTACCAAACTAAAGAACATACACTGTACGAGGTGTTTTTAAGAACATTTTTCTACTCTTTAAATTGTTATAACTTCTAAATAGAATAAGATATCAACATAGTTTTTTCACCACTTTGTTTCTACAAATTTTCTCTATCATATTTAAAACAAGGAAAATCCATCCTTTAAAAGAAGTCTCAAATTTAACTTTCCTGTACTTTATGAAAAGCAAATCAATCATCCAGAATCCATTTATCAAAGAAAATCAAAACAGTTATTGGTTTCTGACATGAGAGGAAATCATGAAATGTGAATATTGTCTGAAAGGAATGCAAACAATGACTGAAGTTAATTATATAGCGTTACCAGAAATCAGCTAGAAGGTATTTGACCCTGAAGTGTGAAGTGGGAAAGATAGAGCAAGAGTTGGAAAGAGATTTTGAGGATATTTTGAGGTTGATTGTATTGGTGTTTGGGAATTTTTAATAAATCTTCAGGAATATTTAGTAGCCCGGTGGAATTGTTCAGGGTTCATTTACCTTCTGCAAATGCTTTGTGTTGGATGTTGCTTAAATAAATTTAAAAGCGAACGTCGCCGTGATAGAACGTCACTTCCGTTTTTTGATGTTTTTTGTTGATTGCAAGAAATCTGTGATGCTATCGATAACAGATGTAGGCCCCTATGTTCAGTCCTGGGGATGTGTGATTGATTACATTGCAGATTTATCGCGACTTATAGGGGAAAATTGAAAAACGGAAGTGACGTTACCAGCATAGCGGCGTTTGCTTCTGAATGTATTTATGGAACGATACCTTTCCTTTAATTACACTTTTTTGTCTGATAATTTAAAGATTATTTTATAGTGGGTAGATTACCAGATGTGTTTTTTTTGTTGTATGGGTGTATGCTTGAAGGGGGGTGGGGGTGGGCGTATCAGTGATTGTTTATTGTCAGTCTTGTTTAATTTGAATACATAACAAACAATAGCAGAAGAAACGTATCTTAGCCCTCTTGGTTGGATTGAGATAAGATTAAATCGGACTCTGGGTTCTGTTTTTCTGCAGTAAAATACATGTAATCTTTCGACAGGGTGTGGGTCCCTACAATTTTGGCCCCTGTACTCATTCTGATCCGAATAAACCTTTCTGGGTTTAATGATTGACAGCTTGTTTTAACCAATCACCGCACAAATTTGCCTCGCAACAAAATCTGCATAACTAAGTGGGGGCAAACATCCTATGCAGTACTGGTACATTACAGCTTGCTAACGGCGTGTTCATGTAGTCAATGCAACTTACTGTACAAAACAAATTTATGCACACACAGACTAAGTGACAGCAAAATGGTGAACAAAAATTGCGCTTATGGCCCTACTGTGGGCTTTGTTAATCTGATTGCTGTTACCCAGAACACTTAGCAAAGTTAATTTTGTTTATCCCGTTTTCTAAAAACCATAAAGATCCGGAGAAGTGTCATAGATGAAAAAAGCTTACAGCATTCCTTGCGAACATCTAAATGTCAATGCATTGGTAATGCACGATTGCAGATTTGAGGTTTGTTTGCCCCACAAACCTCTGGGGCTTTGTTTGCCTATTTGGAAACCTGGAAAGGTTAATTCTCTCCCCAACTCGCCCTTTCAAGGTTTTTTTGTGTGTTTTTTTTTCAATTTTTAAATATAGTGTGTGTGTAGATTATACAGTGAAATTGCAATTGTGGGTTTCACACTTAGAAACCTCTTGATCTATAGCCCTCTGTCTTATCCTAAAACGTTTTGAGCTATAACTTTATTCATCAGTAACTTTGGAAATTTTACCTGGGAGAAAAGTCAAAATTAATTCCCATGTCAGTGAATTGTACTACTTCCTCATCTCAAATTTGTAACTTCGAATACAGCATATATCCATGGAGGTCAGATTTCATCTCTGTCTTTCATGAAAAAATTTACAAATTTATCTTCTCCTCCAGAACTTTCCAGAGTGAACTCGATGCCAAACATGACAAGCGGGAAAGAATAATCAAATTAAGCCGAGACGTCACCATCGAGAGCAAGCGGGTCATTTTCCTTCTTCATAGAATTAACAGGTTTGCTTTAATACATCTTAAATACTAAAATTAATTTCAACTCATATCAGGTAGGGACATGTTTGTTCAGCATACATGGATGACATGAATTATTATGTCTGATTATGTTTGAGAAAATTGAACATCGTAATGTTTGAGGGGTTGAATTTTGTCATGGAGTAATTCTTTGTGGTTAAAGGTCTATGGAAAAGTGTAGAGGCAACATTAGCTAAATTGCTTTAAAATCTGTTATATGCCATGAAAGTAGCACATCAAATTCATCAAAATCTGTTAAAAATGAACCATTTTATTGTGATTTGAAAACTCCTGGTATCCAGACACAAATTTGGGATGTATTTTAGGGAAAACTTGGTATTTTCTTTTGTAAAGCCCTTTGTTATTCAAAGGTATTTGGACTGGTAGCAAAATACAACATACGCTTAATTTTTGTAAAAAATTTAATGATTCACTTAGAATATACAAGGAACACATACAGCTGTCATGACAAGATACATAAAATAATGAATCAAAGAAGTATTTTTATTTACTCCAACTCAAAGAAAATCTAAACAACCTTAATCATTTTTTACACTTCTTGAAAATTTTAATATATCATAATTTTCTTTTAAATAAGACAACAATTGAAACTGTTGGATGCTTACTACAATACCTCATTTTGTAGATAAATTTGTTTGCTGAAAGCAGAATCAAATGGAGTGTTTTGTCATCTGCTAGACCGAAAAGGATGTCTTTAAGGTATAAGCTAAGCTTAAAATTTAATTTATTGATAAAAAAAATGTTCAAGTTCATTCCAGACGCAACTAATAACATGACACTGATAAAATAAATGAATCACATTCTCAGGGGAAATATTACAGAAAGAAAATCATCAGTCTTTTCTTATTTTCAGAACGAAGGAATAGGTTGCTAAAAATTTTATTGGTGCCCCAATATTGAAACCACCTTAATTGAACATCCTCAGAGATTTAAAAAGGTCTCTTATTAATACTTCTCTACTCAATTTGGCCGATTACACATATTACCATTCAATCTTACAAAAGTATTATTGCTTAGATTACAACTTTTAGATTCTACACGTATCCTGAAGAACCTGTTATAACCATTTTGCATATTATTCATTACTGAGGAAATGGGGAGACAAATAGGATTATTAATTTTACAATTCAGAGCAGTTAAAACCTGACCACAGTTCTCTTCGTAGCATGTCAAGCTGATGCATAGTGGAGAAAATTAATATCAATGCCACACTTTGCTTGTAATGTTTAAGAAAGAAAAGCTCCCTCTCTGTTAAACAAATCATTAATAAAACATATACCTGACTTGTACCATTTTATATGAATACTTGTTTCCTGTCTGCATGAATATTAATGTTACACCAAATAGGTTGTGCTTAAACAATATTAGAAGTAACATTATTATTTTCAGCCAACAGAATTACTCCAATAAATAATAACCTCCTTCCAGAAAGGATCCAATAAGTAATAACATCCTTCCACAAAGGATTATAACAGTTTCTAGCAATTCTTACAAGAGTACCAACACCAAACTCCAAGAAAGAGTTTGTATTAGTTGCAAAGGCAGTAAAGGACTCCCCAAAGAGGCAGCAACCAATTATTATTACCATATAACAATCTTTGAATCCACTATATTTTGAATCATATATATGAACGTAGATGTCAAACATTTTGACACCTTCCCTATCAAAATCCATACCCATTTGTATTCTACTGACTTTTATCTGGCTTATTGCTCCAAATAAATTTTAAAAGCTTTCTTTCAAGAATTTCAAGTACTCATCCTCAGGGCATGGTAATGCAGATGTGATATAATTGATTTTTGCTAAAACAATAGTTTTTTATACAACAACCCTCCTCAGTACAGTTGAATTCCTTTTTGACAAGAGGGAGATGATACTTTCAATGTTTCATAACACGGTCATCATAATAATCTATATATCATCGCAAGAAAGTAAGGTTGTCCTATGTCCAAAATGCCATTCCAAGATACCCACATTTTAAGTTCTTAATTCTGCATTAATTCAACACATGACACATTTTCTTTTTCCACAATACTTTTGCCCTAGATGGTATAAATGATATATGTTAAGTCAGACATAGGCATAGGAGCATGTTCTTCATTGGCTAACAAAGATGTGCTACAACACTAGTTCAATGGTAAAAATTGACTTAGTTGAGGGGCACCATGTAGGTCACTCCAACATTGGGTGGCACATGCTCTCTGTACCTCTCCCACCCCCTATATATATATATATATATATATATATATATATATATATATATATATATATATATATATATATATATATATATATATATATATATATATATATATATATATATATATATATATATATATATATATATATATATATATATATATATATATATATATATATATATATATATATATATATATATATATATATATATATATATATATATATATATATATATATTTATATTTATATATATATATATATATATATATATTTATACATATATATATATATATATATATATATATATATATATATATATATATATATATATATATATATATATATATATATATATATATATATATATATATATATATATATATATATATATATACATATATATATGTATATATATATATATATATATATAATCTTTAGTAAACAACAGTATATGTGGTAAATGTGCTTTAAAAGCTTCCCCATGTAAATATATGAAGATGTATTTATTACATTAATATCATTTCTGTCTTGATTTTTCAAGGGTGGATTTTCGACACCTTTCTTCAGAACCGTGGGAAATTTTATAATTGATTTTAACTCCAAAAGAAGGTATCCTTTCACGAATGGATCTTAGTATTAAGTTCTACATTTGACAAATGATTTGTCACTATTTATTCTTAGCTGAACCATCAAGAGTAAAGCAAAGATTATCAGCATACGGTACCATATTGAAGTGTACAAAATGACAACAAATACCATGCACATTATTACCATAGCAAATCATGGAGTTAAAATTAATTACAAAATTTCCCAAATTGATAACAAACTGCACGTCATCTAACCCACAATTCCGATCAAACCCACCATCAACAACCTATCTTGTGTCGACAACATTCATTTTACCTGTGTTAGAATAGGTCCTCCCAGGAAAAATTGTGACAGAACTAATATTATTGTAGTAAATACATCTTTACATGCTTCTCTCTTTCGCAAATTATTGTATTTTTCATCACACAATTACATGGGGACATTTTTGTAGCACATATTTACCACATAAACTGTTGTTTACTCAAGAAATCTATATATATATATATATATATATATATATATATATATATATATATATATATATATATATATATATATATATATATATATATATATATATATATATATACATATATATAAATCAAATTAAAAGCTTTTTCAAAGTCAACTGAAAAAAATCAAACCTGGGATCTCTTTGTTATCTGCATAGCAGAAAAAAATCTTAGATATTTCAGCTTAATTGGTGAAACCATGAAAACAGCAAAAAGCCCCATCAAACTCAGTTAATAATTGACCATTTTACAGCATTGTAAAACTTTGATACCTAATAAGCATAAATTGCACAATATTTTTTGACCTTAGAATGGGACAACTAGAACATTGCTCATGTTAGCTTATTGTTTTTCGATCCTTCCCCCAAGTACTTTGAATGGGAAAAGTTGACTATAGTGAACAGGAAATTGGATATGATTATAATCGTAACCCAGATTTAGTAGTAGAATGCAATTTAAGAACCTTTGATATTTAGGGGGAAAATATAAAGAATTACATTAAAGAATTTTAGCTGTACTCCATTTCTTATCCATATGGAGTGCAGTAGGCCAGTGGTTAGGGCGTCAGTCTGGTACTTAAAAGGTACTGGGATGGAATCTCAGCTAGGGTCCTGGGCTGTGTTCTGAGAGCAAGACACTTTATTCCATTTGCTGCAGTTCAGTCAGCTGTGAAATGGGTACCAGTTTTAGCTGGGAAGTTAACCTGCGATGGACTAGTGTCCCATCCAGGGGAGTTAAATACTCTCATCCGCTCAGCACCATGGTAACCAGATATAAGCACTGGCTCTAGAAGAACTGGAGGCTTGATGGGAGTTCATTCCTTTTCATACATCATACTTTTGCACAAGCTTTGGAAACAATCTCAACCTGTCCATATACCTTCAAATATCTGTCATTATTCTTGGAAGTGGTGCAGCAAATTCTGGCCAAAATTTTCTTTGAGTCTTTTCCATACCCACAATTGGCAGGAAAATGAAATTAAAGAGAACCCCGACAACATACAGCCATATATTTGTATATATAATGACCTGTAGTTAATATGTTTCAACTATTTTAAAACTTGATACATTTTTTAAAACTTTGTTCATAGTGAATCTCAGAAAGAAAGTATCATTCAGGAGGCAGAGGATAAGATCAAGTTCATCCAAAGGACATTACTCTCAATGATATCAAAAGAGTTGGAAAATGAAGATATCTACAGATTTCTTCCCGCCTTTTCATTTGGGATTCAAGAATACATCGAAGCTGTTGCGTTTTTGCTCTATCTGAGGGATGGGCGTATGCTTTCAGAGGCTATATTCAAAGAGCAGTTTATGAGTCTTGATGATGTCATAGAGAATCAGGAAGAAGATAGGAAGGATGCGGCAAAACAGGTGAGGCGATTGATTGCACACTAGCAAAACCTCAAATACTGATACCTTTATGTTGATCTATGATATTTGGATTTTATTATTTTTTCTATTGAAAAAAGTGAGATAGCATTGAAAAAGATTGTAAATTCAGTTTGGGATTTTGTTGCTCAAAAAAGAAAAATGTTAGAAGAAATTATCTGTCCTTTGAAAATAGTAATGATTTGTTTAAAGAGAATTATCTCCTTTCAACACGATCTAGCTCCCTTTGTACATGTAGAGTCAGTTGAAGAAAGACTATATAAGTTTTTATCACACACTGACATACTGTATGTATGTTTTTTGACGAAAACGGTATATATATCTTATGTATTAGAGGCGCAAATGCTGTATAAACATATTCAAATGTACTGTACATAAAACAAAGAAATATAGATTAAAACATAAATAATATTAAATACTCAAAATATAAATAAATAAATAAATTGTTAAGAGAAATAATGCTAAAACATTTTTAAATGTTAATTAGAGTTGGACATTATCTAGGTTTGTTTAATGTTCCTATGAGACTTCAGCATCATGTCTGGGGTGAGACAACCAGTTCATACTGCCCAGCTCCTTCTTTGTGATTCATTTATGGACATGAAAAATATTTGGTGTTAGTAATCCAGGTCAATTTCACATCACTGGAATTACAGTTAGGTAGAAAGTGATGACTTGGTAAATGTGACCTTATTATTTCAATAACATTTCAATAAAATACTTTAAAGGCAGAGCATATTTTTGCAATGTCAAGTAACAAGTCACTGTTGGCGAGTCAAGTTGAGTCACAAGTCACTTGTTGGCAAGTCACAAGTCATTTGTTCGCAATTCAAGTCACAAGTCATTTGCAAACTAAATGTGTTGCGATTTTCTTCTATGGTATAAGACAATTGTATGAAAGTCTGCAATGATTACAGAAGGAAAATATCAGGATTGCAAATTAAATTATATTAAAAGGTCTATGGACATGTAGCAATTGATATATTTGTTGGAGGAGTATAAAACTCTGAGCAGATCAGATTTTGACTTTTGAAAAAAGTTTTGGATTCATGCAAAATGTGTGATGTATGACTAGGCACACAGCTCAAAATGTGTGATGTATGACTAGGCACACAGCTCAAAATGTGTGATGTATGACCAGGCACACAGCTCAAAATGTGTGATGTATGACTAGGCACACAGCTCAAAATGTGTGATGTATGACTAGGCACACAGCTCAAAATGTGTGATGTATGACCAGGCACACAGCTCAAAATGTGTGATGTATGACCAGGCACACAGCTCAAAATGTGTGATGTATGACCAGGCACACAGCTCAAAATGTGTGATGTATGACCAGGCACACAGCTCAAAATGTGTGATGTATGACCAGGCACACAGCTCAAAATGTGTGATGTATGACCAGGCACACAGCTCAAAATGTGTGATGTATGACTAGGCACACAGCTCAAAATGTGTGATGTATGACCAGGCACACAGCTCAAAATGTGTGATGTATGACCAGGCACACAGCTCAAAATGTGTGATGTATGACCAGGGCGTATGACCAGGCACACAGCTCAAAATGTGTGATGTATGACCAGGCACACGGCTCAAAATGTGTGATGTATGACTAGGCACACCGCTCAAAATGTGTGATGTATGACCAGGCACACAGCTCAAAATGTGTGATGTATGACTAGGCACACTGGCTCAAAATGTGTGGACCAGGCACACAGCTCAAAGTGTGTGATGTATGACTAGGCACACAGCTCAAAATGTGTGATGTATGACCAGGCACACCGCTCAAAATGTGTGATGTATGACCAGGCACACAGCTCAAAATGTGTGATGTATGACCAGGCACACCGCTCAAAATGTGTGATGTATGACTAGGCACACAGCTCAAAATGTGTGATGTATGACCAGGCACACCGCTCAAAATGTGTGATGTATGACCAGGCACACAGCTCAAAATGTGTGATGTATGACTAGGCACACAGCTCAAAATGTGTGATGTATGACCAGGCACACAGCTCAAAATGTGTGATGTATGACTAGGCACACAGCTCAAAATGTGTGATGTATGACCAGGCACACAGCTCAAAATGTGTGATGTATGACCAGGCACACAGCTCAAAATGTGTGATGTATGACCAGGCACACAGCTCAAAATGTGTGATGTATGACTAGGCACACAGCTCAAAATGTGTGATGTATGACCAGGCACACAGCTCAAAATGTGTGATATATGACTAGGCACACAGCTCAAAAATGTGTGATGTGACTGACCAGGCACACAGCTCAAAATGTGTGATGTATGACTAGGCACACAGCTCAAAATGTGTGATGTATGACTAGGCACACAGCTCAAAATGTGTGATGTATGACCAGGCACACAGCTCAAAATGTGTGATGTATGACTAGGCACACAGCTCAAAATGTGTGATGTATGACCAGGCACACAGCTCAAAATGTGTGATATATGACTAGGCACACAGCTCAAAATGTGTGATGTATGACCAGGCACACACCTCAAAATGTGTGATATATGACTAGGCACACAGCTCAAAATGTGTGATGTATGACCAGGCACACACCTCAAAATGTGTGATGTATGACCAGGCACACAGCTCAAAATGTGTGATGTATAACCAGGCATACAGCTCAAAATGTGTGATGTATGACCAGGCACACAGCTCAAAATGTGTGATGTATGACCAGGCACACAGCTCAAAATGTGTGATGTATGACTAGGCACACAGCTCAAAATGTGTGATGTATGACGAGGCACACAGCTCAAAATGTGTGATGTATGACTAGGCACACAGCTCAAAATGTGTGATGTATGACCAGGCACACAGCTCAAAATGTGTGATGTATGACTAGGCACACTCAAAATGTGTGATGGCACACAGCTCAAAATGTGTGATGTATGACTAGGCACACAGCTCAAAATGTGTGATGTATGACCAGGCACACAGCTCAAAATGTGTGATGTATGACTAGGCACACAGCTCAAAATGTGTGATGTATGACCAGGCACACAGCTCAAAATGTGTGATGTATGACCAGGCACACAGCTCAAAATGTGTGATGTATGACCAGGCACACAGCTCAAAATGTGTGATGTATGACCAGGCACACAGCTCAAAATGTGTGATGTATGACCAGGCACACAGCTCAAAATGTGTGATGTATGACTAGGCACACAGCTCAAAATGTGTGATGTATGACCAGGCACACAGCTCAAAATGTGTGATGTATGACTAGGCACACAGCTCAAAATGTGTGATGTATGACAGGCACACAGCTCAAAATGTGTGATGTATGACCAGGCACACAGCTCAAAATGTGTGATGTATGATGTAAGACCAGGCACACAGCTCAAAATGTGTGATGTATGACCAGGCACACAGCTCAAAATGTGTGATGTATGACCAGGCACACAGCTCAAAATGTGTGATGTATGACCAGGCACACAGCTCAAAATGTGTGATGACCAGGCACACAGCTCAAAATGTGTGATGTATGACCAGGAGCTCAAAAATGTGTGATGTATGACCAGGCACACAGCTCAAAATGTGTGATGTATGACCAGGCACACAGCTCAAAATGTGTGATGTATGACCAGGCACACAGCTCAAAATGTGTGATGATGTCAAAATGTGTGATGACCAGGCACACAGCTCAAAAATGTATGACCAGGCACACAGCTCAAAATGTGTGATGTATGACCAGGCACACAGCTCAAAATGTGTGATGTATGACCAGGCACACAGCTCAAAATGTGTGATGTATGACCAGGCACACAGCTCAAAATGTGATGTATGACCAGGCACACAGCTCAAAATGTGTGATGTATGACCAGGCACACAGCTCAAAATGTGTGATGTATGACCAGGCACACAGCTCAAAATGTGTGATGTATGACCAGGCACACAGCTCAAAATGTGTGATGTGACTAGGCACACAGCTCAAAATGTGTGATGTATGACCAGGCACAAAACAGCTCAAAATGTGTGATGTATGACCAGGCACACAGCTCAAAATGTGTGATGTATGACCAGGCACACAGCTCAAAATGTGTGATGTATGACCAGGCACACAGCTCAAAATGTGTGATGTATGACCAGGCACACAGCTCAAAATGTGTGATGTATGACCAGGCACACAGCTCAAAATGTGTGATGTATGACCAGGCACACAGCTCAAAATGTGTGATGTATGACCAGGCACACAGCTCAAAATGTGTGATGTATGACCAGGCACACAGCTCAAAATGTGTGATGTATGACCAGGCACACAGCTCAAAATGTGTGATGTATGACCAGGCACACAGCTCAAAATGTGTGATGTATGACCAGGCACACAGCTCAAAATGTGTGATGTATGACCAGGCACACAGCTCAAAATGTGTGATATGACCAGGCACACAGCTCAAAAATGTGATGTATGAACACAGCTCAAAATGTGTGATGTATGACCAGGCACACAGCTCAAAATGTGTGATGTATGACCAGGCACACAGCTCAAAATGTGTGATGTATGACCAGGCACACAGCTCAAAATGTGTGACCAGGCACACAGCTCAAAATGTGTGATGATGACCAGGCACACAGCTCAAAATGTGTGATGTATGACCAGGCACACAGCTCAAAAATGTGTGATGTATGACCAGGCACACAGCTCAAAATGTGATGTATGACCAGGCACACAGCTCAAAAATGTGTGATGTATGACCAGGCACACAGCTCAAAATGTGTGATGTATGACCAGGCACACAGCTCAAAATGTGTGATGTATGACCAGGCACACAGCTCAAAAATGTGTGATGTATGACCAGGCACACAGCTCAAAATGTGTGATGTATGACCAGGCACACAGCTCAAAATGTGTGATGTATGACCAGGCACACAGCTCAAAATGTGTGATGTATGACCAGGCACACAGCTCAAAATGTGTGATGTATGACCAGGCACACAGCTCAAAATGTGTGATGTATGACCAGGCACACAGCTCAAAATGTGTGATGTATGACCAGGCACACAGCTCAAAATGTGTGATGTATGACCAGGCACACAGCTCAAAATGTGTGATGTATGACTAGGCACACAGCTCAAAATGTGTGATGTATGACCAGGCACAGCTCAAAATGTGTGATATATGACCAGGCACACAGCTCAAAATGTGTGATGTATGACCAGGCACACAGCTCAAAATGTGTGATGTGACCAGGCACACAGCTCAAAATGTGTGATGTATGACCACCAGGCAGCTCAAAATGTGTGATGTATGACAGGCACACAGCTCAAAAATGTGATGTATGACCAGGCACACAGCTCAAAATGTGTGATGTATGACCAGGCACACAGCTCAAAATGTGTGATGTATGACCAGGCACACAGCTCAAAATGTGTGATGTATGACCAGGCACAGCTCAAAATGTGTGATGTATGACCAGGCACACAGGCACACAGCTCAAAATGTGTGATGTATGACCAGGCACACAGCTCAAAATGATGTATGACCAGGCACACAGCTCAAAATGTGTGATGTATGACCAGGCACACAGCTCAAAAATGTGTGATGTATGACCAGGCACACAGCTCAAAATGTGTGATGTATGACCAGGCACACAGCTCAAAATGTGTGATGTATGACCAGGCACACAGCTCAAAATGTGTGATGTATGACCAGGCACACAGCTCAAAATGTGTGATGTATGACCAGGCACACAGCTCAAAATGTGTGATGTATGACCAGGCACACAGCTCAAAATGTGTGATGTATGACCAGGCACACAGCTCAAAAAATGTGTGATGTGATGACCAGGCACACAGCTCAAAATGTGTGATGTATGACCAGGCACACAGCTCAAAATGTGTGATGTATGACCAGGCACACAGCTCAAAAATGTGTGATGTATGACCAGGCACACAGCTCAAAATGTGTGATGTATGACCAGGCACACAGCTCAAAATGTGTGATGTATGACCAGGCACACAGCTCAAAATGTGTGATGTATGACCAGGCACACAGCTCAAAATGACCAGGCACACAGCTCAAAATGTGTGATGTATGACCAGGCACACAGCTCAAAATGTGTGATGTATGACCAGGCACACAGCTCAAAATGTGTGATGTATGACCAGGCACACAGCTCAAAATGTGTGATGTATGACCAGGCACACAGCTCAAAATGTGTGATGTATGACCAGGCACACAGCTCAAAATGTGTGATGTATGACCAGGCACACAGCTCAAAATGTGTGATGTATGACCAGGCACACAGCTCAAAATGTGTGATGTATGACCAGGCACACAGCTCAAAATGTGTGATGTATGACCAGGCACACAGCTCAAAATGTGTGATGTATGACTAGGCACACAGCTCAAAATGTGTGATGTATGACCAGGCACACAGCTCAAAATGTGTGATGTATGACCAGGCACACAGCTCAAAATGTGTGATGTATGACCAGGCACACAGCTCAAAATGTGTGATGTATGACCAGGCACACAGCTCAAAATGTGTGATGTATGACCAGGCACACAGCTCAAAATGTGTGATGTATGACCAGGCACACAGCTCAAAATGTGTGATGTATGACCAGGCACACAGCTCAAAATGTGTATGACCAGGCACACAGCTCAAAATGTGTGATGTATGACCAGGCACACAGCTCAAAATGTGTGATGTATGACCAGGCACACAGCTCAAAATGTGTGATGTATGACCAGGCACACAGCTCAAAATGTGTGATGTATGACCAGGCACACAGCTCAAAATGTGTGATGTATGACCAGGCACACAGCTCAAAATGTGTGATGTGTGTATGACCAGGCACACAGCTCAAAATGTGTGATGTATGACCAGGCACACAGCTCAAAATGTGTGAAACCAGGCACACAGCTCAAAATGTGTGATGTATGACCAGGCACACAGCTCAAAATGTGTGATGTATGACCAGGCACACAGCTCAAAATGTGATGACCAGGCACACAGCTCAAAATGTGTGATGTATGACCAGGCACACAGCTCAAAATGTGTGATGTATGACCAGGCACACAGCTCAAAATGTGTGATGTATGATGACCAGGCACACAGCTCAAAATGTGTGATGTGACCAGGCACACAGCTCAAAATGTGTGATGTATGCAGGCACAGCTCAAAAATGTGATGTATGACCAGGCACACAGCTCAAAATGTGTGATGTATGACCAGGCACACAGCTCAAAATGTGTGATGTATGACCAGGCACACAGCTCAAAAATGTGTGATGTATGACCAGGCACACAGCTCAAAATGTGTGATGTATGACCAGGCACACAGCTCAAAATGTGTGATGTATGACCAGGCACACAGCTCTGACCAGGCACACAGCTCAAAATGTGTGATGTATGACCAGGCACACAGCTCAAAATGTGTGATGTATGACCAGGCACACAGCTCAAAATGTGTGATGTATGATGCTCAAAATGTGACCATGACCAGGCAGCTCAAAATGTGTGATGTATGACCAGGCACACAGCTCAAAATGTGTGATGTATGACCAGGCACACAGCTCAAAATGTGTGATGTATGACCAGGCACACAGCTCAAAATGTGTGATGTATGACCAGGCACACAGCTCAAAATGTGTGATGTATGACCAGGCACACAGCTCAAAATGTGTGATGTATGACCAGGCACACAGCTCAAAATGTGTGATGTATGACCAGGCACACAGCTCAAAATGTGTGATGTATGACCAGGCACACAGCTCAAAATGTGTGATGTATGACCAGGCACACAGCTCAAAATGTGTGATGTATGACCAGGCACACAGCTCAAAATGTGTGATGTATGACCAGGCACACAGCTCAAAATGTGATGTATGACCAGGCACACAGCTCAAAATGTGTGATGTATGACCAGGCACACAGCTCAAAAATGTATGACCAGGCACACAGCTCAAAATGTGTGTGACAGGCACAGCTCAAAAATGTATGACCAGGCACACAGCTCAAAATGTGTGATGTATGACCAGGCACACAGCTCAAAATGTGTGATGTATGACCAGGCACACAGCTCAAAATGTGTGATGTGATGCACACAGCTCAGGCACACAGCTCAAAATGTGTGATGTATGACCAGGCACACAGCTCAAAATGTGATGTATGACCAGGCACACAGTGACCAGGCACACAGCTCAAAATGTATGACCAGGCACACAGCTCAAAATGTGTGATGTATGACCAGGCACACAGCTCAAAATGTGTGATGTATGACCAGGCACAGCTCAAAATGTGTGATGTATGACCAGGCACACAGCTCAAAATGTGTGATGTATGACCAGGCACACAGCTCAAAATGTGTGATGTATGACCAGGCACACAGCTCAAAATGTGTGATGTATGACCAGGCACACAGCTCAAAATGTGTGATGTATGACCAGGCACACAGCTCAAAATGTGTGATGTATGACCAGGCACACAGCTCAAAATGTGTGATGTATGACCAGGCACACAGCTCAAAATGTGTGATGTATGACCAGGCACACAGCTCAAAATGTGTGATGTATGACCAGGCACACAGCTCAAAATGTGTGATGTATGACCAGGCACACAGCTCAAAATGTGTGATGTATGACCAGGCACACAGCTCAAAATGTGTGATGTATGACCAGGCACACAGCTCAAAATGTGTGATGTATGACCAGGCACACAGCTCAAAATGTGTGATGTATGACCAGGCACACAGCTCAAAATGTGTGATGTATGACCAGGCACACAGCTCAAAATGTGTGATGTATGACCAGGCACACAGCTCAAAATGTGTGATGTATGACCAGGCACACAGCTCAAAATGTGTGATGTATGACTCAAAAGGCAGGCACACAGCTCAAAATGTGTGATGTATGACCAGGCACACAGCTCAAAATGTGTGATGTATGACCAGGCACACAGCTCAAAATGTGTGATGTATGACTAGGCACACAGCTCAAAATGTGTGATGTATGACCAGGCACACAGCTCAAAATGTGTGATGTATGACTAGGCACACAGCTCAAAACCTGAATGTAATTCTTTCAATTTCCTTCCTAAATCTTAGTCACTGAAATAATGGAAAAGTCTATTCCTGCTAAACTAGTATTTTACTGGAAAAGACTGGAAAAGTTTTAGTCAGAACTTGCTGTACCACTTTAAAGAATAATGACAAACATGTACAAAGGATTTAGAAAATACCATAGTTGCCCTATAATACATTGGTGCCTGAAATATAAAAATGGTCAATGTTCAATCGATTTTGGTGAAACATTTTGCTATTTATTGGTTTTTAACATATTTTAAAGCAATTTAGCTATAATGTTGCTGCTACATGCTTTTTGTTTGCTGACAAGTTTTTCATCCCCTCGCCAACGAAGTTGGTGAAGAGGGGATATAGTATCATTATTGTTTGTCCATCCATTCTTCCACATCTATTGTCCATCCTGCATTGTTCAGCTACTCGGGAACAAAAGATTTTTGTCCTTGGAGAGGAATTCCAAATGTTTTTTTTATTTCATGTATGATTTCCTTTAAGGTGGGATGAAGGATGGGATGGCATGTGGAATAGAGGGTGGAATGGCATGTGGGACAGAGCAGACTTAGAAAAATACAAAGAAAATCACCTGCCAAACTTGGCAAGGCTTAATTAAGTGTTTCCAATACCACAGTATTTTATGATATTTCTACTCGCCACAATTTTTTTAGTGGTTTTTCTAAGCCTGGGACAGAGGGTGGAAAATGGCATGTGGGTCAGAGGGTTGAAGATGTGTTATTAGTGGCGATGGGATTTGTATCGTTTGCGATGTCTGGTTTAGATATGCTAAACAATTACAAGAAAAAAACTTGGGTGATATATAAGGGAACGTTTTATAAGACAACCTATAAAAACAACTGCCAGTATTCACGGCGGATAGTTTTTGATGCAGTGCACGATCATCCAGGTGTTAAATGAGTAGAAGCTGCATCACTTGTATTGTTGAAATAAAATGAGGTCTTATATGGCCGGTCTTTAAGAATGTCATTCGAATGAAGTGTTTACTAACGAAGCCACATGTTGCAAAATATAGTATATAGTGCAAGTCATATCTCTAATAGACTCATTTCATGGAAAACTTTTAAACTATTCAAGCATTCTTGCCTTGAGCTTTCATTTTGGTATAATATTAGATCATTTCATGATCTGTGACTTCTAAAACAGCGTCCATAACGTAAAACATTATTAATATAGAAGAAAATAGTAAAGAAAAAAAATGAATTATTTCTGTAGTGAACGACCTATAAGGATCACTACAATTACTAGTCTGAATTCAGTTGTTTCTACAGAAATGATACCAAACGTTAAACTTAAATATCTCCTTAACGGAAAAAGATTTTTGAATACTTTCTTCACAATTTCTTTTTTTTTTTTAAAGTTTTCTGTCATAGAAGATGAACATGATTGACCCCTTAACTAATCCTTTAATGGAAAAAGATTTTTGAATACTTTCTTCACAATTTTGTTTCTTTTGAAGTCCTCTGCCATAGAAGATGGACATGCTTGACCACTGAACTAACCCTTTAAAAGGAGTTTTCTTGTGCATTTATATGATAGAAGTGTATTAAAGGAACAAATTGGTGAAAACCATATGGATTTCTCATTTAGTGTAAGAGTTATTGCATTTCAAAGTCTTCACCAGTGTGGTGACTGGTGCTGTACACTGTCTGATGTCATAGCTGCACTTTCAATACAATTTGTATGTATTTTAAAATATGCATATTGTACCATATCTAAATAATTAGAAACTAAATGAATGTTTCCAATAATTTTAAAAGAGCTAATTAATTTTCAAGTAATACATCCAAACTGTCTTGGAAGTGCAGCTATGATAAGGTCCTTTTTAATTTGACTTACTGCACCAGTCACTTTCTCGTTTATATAAATCCACATAATAAGTCACATAAATATTCATTTAAGTCTTCCTTTTTTTGAACATATTTAAATGATTTAAAGTCTTCATCCTGGTACTTCAAAGCTCATTGCATTTATTTATTCAAGTAAATACGCCATCAAGGAAATGAAGCAAGTTAATTGGTTTAGTATACTTATGGCCAAGTCTGATTAAACAGCATTTATTGCTTTGCACCACAGAGAAAGCTTTGATCTTTCATAAAGCTATTTATTTGGTTGTATGCCACCTCCTGAAAGCCAGTTGATCAGAAAAAAACTTATACTTGTTACACCTCTTGGGAAATTATTTTGAGAGGAATTACAATGTACCATATCCTTCAGTTTGGAGTAAAGGACCCCAGTGGTTTGCTCGACTGTAACACATATGACTGAAGCTCAAGCTAATTGATTTTGAAACAGGAAGTGGCGGTAAATTCTTATCTAGACTTCTTAAAAATTGTCAAATTCAATCCTACCAGATTGGTGGTAGGTTTAGTACATGTTAGCAATAGTTTAGCATCATACACAAGAGGCCCCTTAAAATTCAAGTAACAACTTCTTTGATACAATAAAGATGCTCATTTCATGACTTTTGTGCTATCCAGGGATGTAATTGAGTTTTCTACTTAATAATTATAGAACTGCAAAATCAAAATGGGAGGTTATAGCTGGTGTGGCAAAAGTTTGGATTTTCCTTTTGTTAAGTAAGGGCTTATGTGTATATAACAAGATTTTTGTTTACACATGATTTTCAAGAGAGGTATTATTTACCACAACTTGTAAACATGTGAATGATGTCAGATTGCTTTGCCAAAAGGCTTTAACTTGTATTTATAATTTTGTATAACGCTTAATGACAAAAATTCAGGGTTATTATGATTTGTTGTTTGTCCAAGTCGGATTTGATTTTTTAAAGTACACCCAATCACATTTCAGAAAATAATGTCTTTCATTTATTCACCTTAAATTCAATTTAATTCTTTGAATAGATAGAAATTTTATCCATTGTACATATTTCTGAATTTTTTAGTTATTGCAATGTGAAAGTTAAGGTTCCATCATTGAAACATTTCTTCATTTTTGATGCAAATCTATTGTTTTTAACCCTACACCACAACAGTTGAGTGTGACAAATATTGTTTGAAATTTGGTCACTCTGTATGTACTCCATATAATGATGGAGTTTAAATACAAAATTTAAAGAGTTATGCAAGAATTTTATATATATATATTTTCTCGATAGAAAAATGAGGCAAAAGAAGAGAAAGAGGAATGTGGTAAGGTTGCTTCATCACCAAAGCAAGACAATTCCATCTCAGCTTTGGACCATCTACATCCCATTGACTTCACTGTGCCACCCACAGACTTCTTTCTTGGAATTGCAGACTTTACCGGAGAAATCATGAGACTGTGCATCAATTCTGTTGGAAGTGGAAACAAGGAACTGCCGTTTAAGCTTGCAGGTTTCCTAAGACAGTTATTTGAAGGGTTTCAGCTCATCGGTTACCAGGCAGGTCGAGAAATGAGCAGGAAACTGCATACGTTGAGGCAGAGTTTAAAGAAAGTTGAGAATGTGTGTTATACTTTACAAGTAAGAGGATTTGAAATGCCAAAACATATGCTTCTTGATGCTATTGAGACTGTAGAAAAACAGGACCGAGGAGATGGTCTATTTTTGGAATAATTTATCTCTGAGTGCGAAAGAGATGCTCAGGTTACTGTTAAGTATGTGCTCTACTAAAACTTACTGATTGACTTCTGTCAGAGTAAGTACCTTCACTGTGGAGCAGTATTTAAAGGTTAAGAGTAGGTCACACTGGAAAATATCAACCACTGAAAATCTTTTCTTGCTAAATTTTGATGGAGAGTATTACAGATTCATTTCGCGCCAATGGGGACAGGGGGTAGTGGTGCCCCCCCCCTTTAAATCCTCCGCTGGTGAAAATCATTCAGGGTCAAGGGATGATAATTGAAAGAATGGATGAAAATCATCATCAAATAGACTAGACTTCGTTTATTTCGTGAAGATGAAAGGGGGTGAAAACCATTTAAAAATTATGAGAAATTTTGGCCAATCTCGTGCAGAAGAAAGATAATTTAATCAAAATTCACATCTCATTCTAACTTTGAAATTAAGGATTGCATTGATTATAACAACTTCACAAGAATCTCACAGTCAAAAGGTAGCAATGAAGATTATTTATTTTCAGTGTCTATGAGAAAGGTATCTTCTAGATTGGAATCATCAGACCATACACAACTTAAAGGAAAGGTATCGTACCTTACATAAATTCAGAAGTAAACGACTCCATGCTGCTAATGTGACTTCCAGTTTTCAATTTTCCTTATTAATTGCGAGAAATATGTGATGTTATCGATAGCGCATAAAGGCCACTATGTTTGGTCCAGCTGATGTGTGATTGATAACATCACAGATTTCTTGTGAACTATAGGAAAAATTGAAAACCAGCAGTGACGTTACCACCGTGGCGGCGTTCACTTCTAAATGAATCTATGGGACGATACCTTTCCTTTAAATGCAATTTGTAGCTTAGCTGTTATAGCTTTCACTGGAAGGACTTTCTAATGGTGAAAAGTTCATTTAATATTTGACCATCTATCTATCTATATGTTATTGCTATTGCTTTCTTGTGATATCTTGAAAGAAGTACTTTTGTTGTGTTAAAATGAACTGAAATATACTGCACAATCTTCAAATTGTGACTTCTTTGGATATTATTGCTTGTAGATTTTATGTCTTCAATAGGAAAGTGAAATTGCTATTTGTATATTGCATTTCATACATTTGATCATGTGACTTATTGCAGCACACTTCATGACATTTTAATTGTGCTTCTCATGAAATAGCCTTATTGGCAAGTTGCCACTATATTTATTTGCAGTTGGCAAATAAGTGTGAAATAGCATATGGCTATGAGTATATATTTGCTGCCACGATGAAGTAAAAAAATCCCTTGAAATTTGCTTTATAAGGTACTTCGCAATGACAAACTAAGCCAAGATTTTGAGCACCAAATGCTAAAGGGTAGAAGGAAGAAGTCATACTGCAGCATTGATTATATTTACACTATTCAATGTTACAGAAATGGATGTGCTGTTCTGGAACATGCTACAGTCCAATTCAGTATTTGAATCAACATTAGGGCAATACTTGTGTTATCTGTATGTGTCAAAATGTAATGTCTAGGAACATGCACCTACCAGTTCAGGAGAATATATGGAGAAAATTATTTTCCCCTGAAGAGGGGAAAATCTCAGATGCCATTTTGAAGACTACCTATGATGCCTCTAATGAAACAGCATAATGCTATGGCACAGAACTTGTATGGGTTATAGAAATTTTGTAACCAAGTAGGTCAATTTCACTTTTGCATTTTCAAAAATTCCCAAATGGACATCCACCAAAGAGATAATTTAATGACAAACCTACAAATTCTGGCCTGTTTTCGCTGGGGATTATCGAAGTAATACAGACACCATCCAGTACCAAACAAGGAAGAGAATGTCCATTGCACAAACAGGTATGTACACAATGCAGCCTGGTCACTTCGCACATACAATGACCGCATATAAGCTAATTAAAAACAGTAAGTCAAAGCACTTGTAAATGGAAATCTTGAAGTTACATAATTTACGTAGGTTTTCCCCTCTTCGGAGAAAAATAATTTTTCTCCTGAAGAGGGGAATCTACCGAACGGCCTAATGCTCTCAGGTAGTTGTGAAACATTTTGTCTCTTGTCTTCTGCATCATTGCAAATAGTGTCATGTGAAATTTGACTTTAAACCACGTAAAAACTTACCATTCACCGAGTAATTAATCTTGGATCAGGAATTATGACATTACACTTTTACACAGCAATTGATTTTCAAAGAAATACATACACATTAGTCTAGGATTTGCAACTGTGCACTGCAAGAAATGGAATCAAATATCAACATGTTTTATTCTCATCAATTGGTTTCTTAAACAGTCCTCTATAATATATAAATGAAAATGATAATTCATGGGCATATTCCTTTAACACATTGAGACCTAGTATATGCATCCATATTCTTTCCCTTTCATGTACCAGCATCACTTATACGTGATGGCTATCATTGCATTAATTACATGAAACTTATTCATATTGGTCAGGTACTTCCTTTTTTGTTTTGTAAAATTAACATAAATAAACATTTTGTCTACCTATTTTCAAGTGTAGGGTCTGTCATACTTCCTGTTTTTGTAAGAAAAGGGTCAAACACAGGTCAAAATTTTGTGAGCGAAGCAAAGCAGTAATCTATACAGGCAATTTACACACAAAATGGCGTTACTAGTTGGCCATCCTCCACCCTTAGATAGTGACGATGAGTCTGATTTAGAGCAGATTTCAAAAAATTTGATACGAACAGTGATAGGAAGAGAAGTGATTTTGACAGTGATGAAGAGGAATTGACTATAAATAATGGGGATCTTGGATCAACTTTGACATAGACAATGCAGATAAAAAAGCTAAGTGAAGCAATGATAAATTTGGTAAAACCTCTTGGGCTCTAAGGGAATTATGCACTAAAACCTAGTGGGACTCAATGGGTTAAGTGATCAATTTATCAGGTTATCATGTATGGAAGATATAGTTCTTTGATGCAATAAAATTTAAGGGAATTTTTGTGATTTAATTTGACATCATTCTACCAAATGCAAATTTGATTCATTTTTTTTTTTTTAAATTGAAGGTATTTTCAAATGATTGAAATAAGTTGCAATTGCCAATTTAAACAAAAGTTATACTGGGAAATCAAATAATGTCCCAGCTGGGAATATGTTCAATCCCAATTGGGACCACTTCATCTTAGCTGGAATCTTCAATCCAAGTTAGGGCCAGTTCACCTCAGCTGGAATGTTCAATCCAAGTTGGGACCAGTTTACCTCAGCTGGAATGTCAATCCAAGTTGGGACTAGTTCACCTCAGCTGGTATGTTCAATCTTAGTTGGGACCAACTAGAATTTTCCTCTGGGGTGTGTGTGTGTTAGAAGGGCAGCAGTTAAGGTACATTGATAACGTGGGGGCCCTGACATCATCTCCGTCTCCTTGCAATTCTATCAAGTATAGGAAAATGATAATACAACAATTCCTTTAACTTGAAGGCATATTAAACATA
>JAIGNY010001999.1:420000-422500 GCA_020152595.1 Chiridota heheva
CACTGGGGGACTCAGAGCAAAGTTTTTTATTAAAGATATAATACTTTAGATGTAGGGTTAAGAAATTATAAGGATGCCTTTGAAATAATTTATATCCAAAAAAAAAGATCACTCTTTGAAAATACAAACTGCTCCCCTAAGATACTCTGTTCTACATCCAGTATAAAGCGTGAGGTAATATTACATCCCCCAAAAAGATGATCAATGGTCTCATCAGAAGTATTGCAAAATGCACACAAAGCGTTATCCTTAATTTGCATACGGTGAAGAAGGTAGTTTGTGCCAATGATGCGATAAATGAAACGATATTGGAAGTACTGAACTTTGGGTTCTCTAACTGAAGTAAAGGGGATAAGGAAAATTTTACGCTTATGTTCGTCATCAAAATCGAAATCATTGGAACTTCTCTATTTATTAAAGCAAGTCAGGGGAGAAATAAACGAGCTAGCAAACTTTTTATAAATACATCTAGAAAGAAAAGGCGTGGTGTGAATCGTATCAAAAGGGCTAGCATGTAAAACTGGTGGATTATATGTATATATAGATATATCTATAAATATATGTATATATAAATATATATATATATATATATATAAATATATATATATATATATATATATATATATATATATATATATATATATATATATATATATATATATATATATATATATATATATATATATATATATATATATATATATATATATATATATATATATATATATATATATATATATATATATATATATATATATATATATATATATATATATATATATATATATATATATATATATATATATATATATATATATATATATAAAGTTTAGCACATTTTGGGAAAATCTGCTTTTGCCCCTCCCTCACTTTTTGGATACGAGGCCACTCCCCCCCCCCTCCCCTCCCCACACACACACACCATATACATACGCACATCATACACACACTTTCTGGATGAGTATTACGGCCCTGCAAATAGTGCAATATTTTATATCTAAATAATATCTCATTAGTTGTCCTTTTTGTAAGCATATATGCATGAGGCATTCCACGACCCTTTGTTTTTATTTTTCCTCACCATTTGTATTCTCGACCAAACTGGTTCTTTGCGTTGATGAATTTTTTAGTGATGTTTCAGTTCAAAACTGTATTTTCACTGACTGAGATGGGAATTGTGGAAAAAACATTTACTTTATCATTTTTTTTTTTTCGTTTATTTTATTATTTCTTCTTCTCAAATACAAAATCAATTATAACAAGATAATGGAATACAATGAATTACAAATCATAAAAAAAATATTTTAAAAAATGTATCAACATCCGACATTCTAAGAAACATATAGGAAAAGCAAACTACAAAAATGTTACATGGCGGGCAGTTCAAGTTGTAGATTGACCAAACAAGAATGCCACTGTTTAAAGATTTTATCACGACCTGAATTTAAGCAAGCATTATAGAACAGAACCTTCAATAACTTAACGTAATCTTTTAAGTGATTAAAGTTTAAAGTTAATTGCTTCCTGCATCTTGCATTTGTAAATGTAGAATTGAAACCGAATCATAAGTGTGTTTACATCTTTGTTAAAACGATAATCAAACGTTATACCACAGATTAAGGTTTCTGGATTGATAAAAAGAGTTTTCTTAGTACTATCATAGATAAAACATAATATAACTCAAACTTAATACGTTTTGCCCATCTGAATATACTTAAAATGTCAGAATGTGTAAAGAAAAGCTTGACGATTTAGAACACTTGTTGATAACTCCAACAGAAATTAGCTTATGTCTAAGAGGAGAGGCTTTTTCGTGTTTTTTCATGTTTGACCTAAGTTATTTACTCAACAGATCACTCGTAACATGTCTAAATGTCATCTAATAAAGCTTAATCTACGCGATGGTATATCGTCGGTGTTATAAGGGACATATTCCGCTGTGTTTTGTACAAGGAACGAGTTATGTGCTTAAAAGTATAGGGACAAGTTAGCAGGTAAAGATTTTATATTTTGCAAATTTTCTTAATTTTTCCAGATTTGTTGCCAGATTTTACCAAAATTTCAAATAATTTTACAAGCTTGGACCGTGATAAGACTCATACATTTTTGTAGGTGTGTTGGGACAAATAATCAAATCTACCACCCCTTCCCCCTTCCCAAGACAAAAAACTGCTTACGTCGCTAAGAATTGCATTCTTAAAGAACAACCTCGGATAAATAATTGTATTGGGGGCCAAGCACCATTTCCCCCTCCCCCGACTCCGCTCCCTCTCCCCTCCCTCTCCCCCAGTAATAAAGAACTGACGACTTGCTTTTGAAGAGTCAGATCCTACGAATAGAATCTTTTAATCTTTTTTTTTTCCTCCGGAAATCTTCATTTTTGGTAAAAACTTCCTTCATTTTTGTGAAATTTGCTTTTAATTTGTGTGCAATTTCATTCATTTTCGGGATAATTTCTTCAATTTTCGAGATGTCGTCTTCAATTTTCGGGAAATTTTCG
>JAIGNY010001999.1:427500-435000 GCA_020152595.1 Chiridota heheva
AACTCTCCATTCACTTCTGTCATCTGCTCTACTTCTTACATCTGACCACGATCTCCACTCTTCTGTTTCTCTCCATAACAACCATTCTCCTCAATGTTATCTTAAGCTGCACCTTCCTATGCTCTTCTGGTTTTCACCCCAAAACTATGCAGTGCGATCAACGTCTATTTCTCCCCTTGAAACATGTCTGATTCATTTCCATTTTCGTTGTCTTATTTCACCACTTATTCTGTGCATTTCTGCCTATCTCCATTATTCGTTCGTTCGTCACCATTTGTTGCCATCTAATTTTCAAAATCTTTCTCAAGCACTTGAATTGGAAGGTGCCCAGCTTCTTTTCATTACCCTTCGTCAACTTCCAAGTTTCACATCCGTATAATAGTCAGTCCGGTAGCATACTTATTAATGGGAGCATAAATGTTCCTATTAATGGGAACATTTTGCTACATGGAAGCCGCCATTTTGTGATATTCCCCATGATCCCTTGCTATCTTAACGTTAAAGCCTTATGCAATGTTACAGTTTTCAAATTTGAAATACGTCTGGGAAAATTATCTTTGCTAGGGGAAACTTAAAACTTGTGAAAATACCGTCAATACTGTCATGGCTGTAACTTTTCCACTCCCATTTGATGTGTTCACCAGGCCGTTTTCGAAATATTAGCTAAAATAGACAATAGAGCTAGGCTTTTAGGCGCGAAACGGCCATTTTGAAAATTCAAATGTTTCAACACAATGATTTTTAATACTGCAAGTACATAAATTAGAAACTATGACATTTTATCGCAACATCTGAACAATATGGCTGCATGACTTATATATATGACAATATTCCCGTGTGTTACAAATGTTCCTATTAATAGGCTTGCTTCCGGACTGATAGTACGGGCAGTACTTACGTCCTTAAAACTTGATTTTTGTCCTTCTGCCGATGTTTGCAGACCTCCACATCTTACCTAATCTAAGGAACGTTCTTTTGGCCTTGGCAATTATGTGTGAATGTCCTTAGCTCCTCCTCTATCGGTAGTTAGTGTTGCTCCAAGGTACATAAGCCATCTACATCCTCAACTTCCTACTTTTAACTTTGCACTCCTATCGCTACTTATTGCCATGCTCTTACATTTCTTATAGTTGAGCTTCAGTACAACTCTCACGGCTTCTTCCACCACAAGCTGTCTTACTTTATATATGACCAAATTTAGATGATAGCAGTGTTATATTGTCTGCAGAGTCAAGATCTTCAGCATTGGCATGAAATTCTTTCTAATGCCTATTATCTTCCCCTCCCTTCACATCACCTAATAAATCAACTATCTTTGCTGGTATTCCATATTCTCTCATGAAGTCAACAAAGTGTATGTATGTTGTCGCGTTCCATTCGTTAGCTTGTTCCAGAATATTCCTTAGAAGAAAGATTTAGTCCACAGTACTTCTATTCCTCCTAAATCCTGCTTGTTCCTTCCTTAGTGCACCCCGTTTTTAATTATGTCTATCAGAGTCCTTCTATAACTTTGCTGAATACTGGTAGTAAAGTCATCTTTTCCAGTTAGAGCATTCCTAAAAGTCGTCTTTCTTGGGGATTTTGACAATGAGTCCCTTCTTCCATCCATTTGGCACTCTTTGAGCAGTTGAGTAGGGATACAGCGACTTGAGAAAACAGCGCCTCCTACACAGAAGTTCCACAATACAATACAAAATGTATAACAAATGTGAAGACTTTCAGTCCAAAGAATGTAATGAAGCATTCCATGGGGCCCGTTCCCTAGATACTGCTGGCTGTGTCCTATAAGAAAACGAACAAATCTGCCCGATATAGTTATAGAGAATTGAAGAAAAGCCGAAATGATACCTGAACCATCATGTAATACTGCACATGTAATGAGCTTTGTGAAAAAATCATGGGAAACCACAAACATTCATTGACACTGTTAGATCAGGGAGTTGGCATCCCTGCTTAGATCAATCTTTTCTGCCACGTTGAAACCAAAGTTTACAAAAACCAGTAAATTAATGTTGTGTTTCACTATACAGACTGACAGAAGAGTCAATTAAAAACGTCAAGAGAGAGAAAAGGAAAAAAAGAACCAGAAATGGAATTCAGAAACATAACAACAGGTAATTAATATTTCAAATAACAGTTTTGTAATCTCTGTAGAGAGGCGCATTTTAAACTTTACAAAGAAGATAGGGAGGGCCATGACAATGGCCCGGGTCCAAATAAGTTTTCCCCTGTATGGCCCATTTCAAAGATGCCCCACTAATAAAATTCGGTCACAGTGGCTCGCACACTATAGAAAGGCCCTATTTGAAAGAGGTTTTACAAAATAATTATAAACTGGGGAGAAAAAAAATAAGAATGCGCGTGAAATTTCACTTTTATAGTGTTTTTAAGACGATATTTGTGTTACTTTGTTTAATGAAAACTTCCTTCTTTAAAAAGGAACTTGTCCTCTTTGAAGGGCACATTTATTATAAAAAAGGGCAATTTTTCCTCAAAAAAAGGCACTTTCATCTCAGAAAAAAAAACACCTTTTAGACTTTTGAGAAAAGTGTGGAGGGTGGGCACATACCCCGGTCCCCCAGTTCCGACACCTATGGTCATAGACGCTGTATTATAAGTCACAGCCTCATATTTCTATTAGTATACCAAGGAAAGTTCGAAGCAAGAATGCTTAAACAGATTCAACTGTTAAATGTTTTAAAATGAAATGGATCTAGCTGCTAGCTGTCTAGTTGAGATATAAACAAGAGTATTCAATACCTTTTCGTCATATTCAACTTTTGAGAAAAGTGTGGGGGGTGGGCACATATCCCGGTCCCCCAGTTCCGACGCCTATGGTCATAGACGCTGTATTATAAGTCACAGCCTCATATATATATTAGTATACCAAGGAAAGTTCGAAGCAAGAATGCTTAAACAGATTCAACTGTTAAATGTTTTAAAATGAAATGGATCTAGCTGTCTAGTTGAGATATAAACAAGAGTATTCAATACCTTTTCGTCATATTCAACTTTTGAGAAAAGTGTGGGGGGTGGGCACATATCCCGGTCCCCCAGTTCCGACGCCTATGGTCATAGACGCTGTATTATAAGTCACAGCCTCATATATATATTAGTATACCAAGGAAAGTTCGAAGCAAGAATGCTTAAACAGATTCAACTGTTAAATGTTTTAAAATGAAATGGATCTAGCTGTCTAGTTGAGATATAAACAAGAGTATTCAACACCTTTTCGTCATATTGACTTCTCCAAATTAAATAACGCTGGTGAAGGATTGAAAAACAATAAGTTAACATAAGGGTATTCATTGCTTTTCCTGTGTCTGTGTTACAAAATCTCGATACAATTTGCGTAATTCCTTATAATAAGGAGTTAGAATTCAAAATGCTGTAAAATGGTCAATCTTGAAGCGATTTTGATGAACTCTGCTTTTTCCATGCGTTATAGCATATTTTGTTTCAATTAAGATCAAGTTGTTGCTACCTGTACCATAGATCGTTAAAGATTGTTATTTTTATATTAAGACGTTTATGTATACATTCAATACCTACTTTACCTTAGAATACCTTAGGATGATACTGGATACAGGTTGCAAAATCTCAAGTTCCAGCTCGGTGTTGGTCTGTTGGTGTTGAACAAATTAATGTAGAGCTAGGTCGAGAATCCTCTAGCTTTGATGGTGTTGATACAAATCGTATCTTTCAGTGTTATTAATACGTTGTTTGAGATTTGCTTTTGTTTTGAATTGACACCATGTGTGATAGGGCCTAATAACAAACAAAAGCAAAATGTCAAAAAACGCAAAAAATGAATGAAAATGGATGCCCTGTCCACTATCAGAGTAATCTCGAACTACGGTCAAACCTTAAACAGTTAAAGGCTCTGAGCTCAACGCTCCAGAAATTATCCAGACGGCTTTTAAACCTATTGATGCTTATTGCTGTAACGACAGTGTTGCTTTAAGGAGTTCCAGTGACTAACTACCTGATGGTTAAAGAAGTTACGTCGCAATTCTTTGTTGGCTCTAGTCAGGAAACAGCTTGATTTGACGACCGCGTGTGGCAGTAACAGAAGAATTGTTACATGCGACCTTTCATCTGAATTCACCGACATTCCAAAGGGAGACGAAAATTGCGCAATGACACTATGATTATGTAAGTGGGTGGTGCTATGTTTGTATTGTTATTCATGTTATGTATTATAAATTATCATGCTGACCTGCTGATGCAATCTTCTCGATTTGGAACATTATGACACTATATAATAAAGTTAAACATTAATCAGAGGACTACGCCCTGCTACGCTTATTTCTAAATATAGAACGTACTCGAAGTTTATATAAGAGACTGCTTTTAAGAAAATCGTCGTGGTTTTATCAATTTACAGTTAACTATGTCTTATTCTTTTACATCGAGAATTACCGTACCGACCTTCATTCATTTATTGTGTGGTTATTTATTATTAAAGTCAAATTAAATTTTCGTTGACTGCTGCTTGAGACAGAAATCATCATAGAAAATCTTTGCCTTAAAGTGTCTGCCGATATATCATGAAAGTGAATCTTACAGCTGTCAGGCCTATAAAGTCTTTTAATGAGCTTTTAATGAGTCTTTTAGTGAATGTGCGTCGGATTAGTGCAAGAGTGCTGTTGGCTTTCTTGGCTTTGGAATTGATGTATCCATCGAAGGAAAGCTGAAAGTCAACCAATGCATCTAGATATTTAGCATCGTAAACATGAGACAAAGAACTGAATTGAATTGCTACTATCATTCACCATGTGATAGGAAAATTGATAACTTGAGTTGATAGAGAGAACCTGCACTTCTTAGGGTGGAATCTCAAGAGCCAACGAATACGAAAATACCTTTGAAGTATGATTCTCTTTCTCATGATGAGAAAAGAAGTTTCCTCCCTTCTTTCAACCCAAGTTGATTTAATTTTCTTCGCTCCTTGTGGAACATAGGGCCTCAACAGTTGTCTACCACTTGTGTCGGTCTCTGGCTATAGTTTTGACAGTTTTCCATGAAAGCTTGTGTGGCTTTAGCTCGTTCAAGAGGCTCCGCTTCCAGGCCTGCTTTAGGCGACCTCGTTTTTTTTGCCTTGCGGGTTCCACTCTAGCTGTCTAGTGCTTGTCTAGTAATTCATGAAACACCCTTTCTCACAGTGTGGCCCACCCAACGCCACCTCCTTCGAATCTGTGTATGAGTTGCTTGCTGGTTGGCTGTTGTTTAGAGAGTCACATTTGACATCTTGTCAAATCACTTAATTCGAAGAATTCGGCGGAGGCAATCATTTACGAAAACCGTAATTTATTGATAATGTTGTGGGTAACTTGTCAAGTATCTGAGCCGTATAACAGCACCGTCTTAACATTTGAGTTGAAAATACAGAGTTTTGTTCTGTTGGAGATGGCAGTTGACCTTTAGACTGGACGTAATATAGCAAAGGCTTGCTGGACCTTTTTGATCTTCGCCTGGATATCTTCGTCTGTACCTCCTGTCTTGCTAATCTTGCTACCCAGGTGTACAAACTCCGTCACATCTTCCACAGATCTGTCCCCGATCGTCAATTCAAATTATTTATTTAATAGCAAAGATTTTAATATCATAAAAAATGTGTCAGACATCGATATTATTGATTATATCACATCACTGCCAGTTGCAGTTGTCAATTTGCATGCTTGAGAATATAGGATATCCAGCGACGCCTTCAAGTGAAAAGGGCAGGGGCGAACTCATAAAGAGTGCACTTTATATGACGTCACTGAAGTAAACATGGTGAGAAACAATCATAAATGAGGCCTTTTAGGAAAAAGCCCTGCGCAATTTTCTGTCGTGGCCACAGATATGCGCACGCTTTAATTGGAACCCAGGAAGCCATGTCATGTTGGTTCTTCAACTCCAGTGTGACGTCAAAGTTTGGATTCTATCTTATAATATATATGTAAAAGAAAACTGTTCACTAATGGCACTTCTCGCCTCCCTCCCCTCCCGTTGACCCCGTGCAATGAGGGAACTTCAAGCCTCTATTGTCCCGTGCTGTGAAGGACACGGGCGATCTTCCCCAGTGGTGCAGGCGTCATTGCAGATACCAATCCTGCAGTATATCGGTTGACACTACACGAAGGCGTAGCTACAGGAGGAGAAAATTGCCAAAAATTGAACAAAACTCTGAAATTTTGTGCAGATTCTAATTTGAAATATAAAAACTCAGTAGGTTTTTAGTAATCCTGATGAAAGCAATCGGTCTTAGGTCAGTTGTACCCTGCAGCGAGTTTAGTTGTACCCTGCAGCGATCTTGGAAAAAGGATCACGAAATTTGCGAAAACCTAATTTTTAAATCAGGTCTATATTGTTACCCAAATTTCGACTTTCTCATCCGACTTGTCCTCAGTACTCAATTTCACTGTTTCAGAGCTCAAACTTTCCCCTGTCTTTTCCCCATGAACAAAGTCATGGCACCGCTAATAAGGGGTAAGGGGGTGTAGCCAGCTTTTTGGATCTGGAGGGGATCGCGAAGGGAAATATTTTGACCTTTTAGCATATTTTCTTAACCTTTTTACCATTACCATTGTACTTTGGAGCGGGGGGTCGTACCACCATATCGATACCCTGGCTATACCAATGGGGTTACCTTGGACAGTTGGATTCGGAACTGTTATGGCTCCCCCTTCCTTCCCCACACACACACACTCTCCAGCAAAAAAGTCTAGCTACGCCACTAATACTGTAATACTACATAATACAAGTTCATGAATAGGTCCAGTTCTCGAAAATTAAAGAAAAATCCCCCAAATTAAAAAATAATTGCACGAAAATTTAAGAATATTTTACGGAAAAGAAAAACAACTTCTCGAAAATTTAAGAATTTTTCCCGATAATGAAAGAAATTGCACAAAAATTTCCCGAAAATGAAGGATATTTAAAGAAAATTGTAGGGAATTTCCCGATTTATAGGAACTTATCGAAAATTAAAAACAAAAGTCCCGAAAATGAAGGGAACATTGTGATCATAGGCCTATTGCGCGCTTTAAGAAACCGATACGATACGATAAGGAAATTGCACAAAAAATGAAGCAATTTTCACGAAAATGAAGGAAATGATACGAAAATTAAAGGAGATTTCACGAAAATTTAATTTCCGGAAGAAAAGAAGCCATGGAATCTGAATCTTCAAAATTAATTCATTAGATCTTTATTATTGAAGGGGCCAAAATGGTACTTGGCCTCCTGGAAAAATTATTAAGGGACCACGGCCTCATCTTCCTACGCACTGGCTACATGTCGTGCAACAGCTTAGACTATACTAAAAAATTGATCTTATCGAAGTTTCTTATGGAAATTTGCCTCAAACAATTTTTTTGCTCCGAATTTATATTTTTTATATGACATTTGCAGCCATATTGTCTGATTGTTCAAATGTTGCGATAAAATGGCAAAGTTTCTAATTTATGTACTTTAAATATTAAAAATCATTGGTTTGAAAAACAATTGAATTTT
>JAIGNY010001999.1:440000-582500 GCA_020152595.1 Chiridota heheva
TGATTAGGCTAATTGTCATTCTTTATTTTTGAAGAATGCAGATGAAGGTGAAATATTAGATATTTAATCAATTGAGTAATAAAACTTCAACTGATTGTAATGGTATCAGTGTGTCAGTGGTTAAAAAGGTCATGCTAAACCTGTAACTTTTATTTGTAACAGATCATTTGTAACTGGAACTTCTCCTGATGCTATGAAAACAGCTAAGGTTATAATATTTTAAAGTCTGGTGAACAGAACACCTTCACAAATTATAGGCCAATTTCTCTTTAGCCACAATTTTCTAAAATTTTAGAAAGACTTTTTGATAATAGATTAGACAATTTCATTGACAAACACCATATACATGTACTCAGTGAAAGCCAATAAGGTTTTAAATCAAGTAGATCTACTCCAATGGCTATATTAGAATTACTAGAGGAAATCACAACTTCGCTAGACAATAGAAAGACAACTGTTGGTGTTTTTATCGATCTTAAGAAAACTTTTGACACGATTAACCATAAGATATATTATTAAAGAAGTTACAGCACTATGGAATTCGTGGCATTGTGTATAACTTGATTGATAGTTACCTAAGTCATAGGAAACAGTATGTACAGCTAAATGATCTTAATTCAGATCTTTATAGTATAGTTTGTGGTATTCCCCGAGGCTCAATCCTTGGGCCTAAATTATTCATTATCTCTATTCATTATCTCTATTAATGATATATGTAATGTATCAGACGTACTAAAATTTATACTATTTGTGGATAATACAAATACATTTTGTCCTAATAGTGACGTTGAAATTTTATATAGACAGATTAGCAGTGAATTGAATAACTTCACTAATGGTTTAATGTCAATAAGCTGTCACTTAATGTGAGTAAAACTAATTATATGTTATTCACAAATTATAAATTCAAAACAAATCTATCTGTTACAATTAATATGCTTATATTGAAAAGGTCCATGTCAAAATGTCCATGTCACAAAATTTAAAGGTGTTTTAATTGATAATAAGCTTAATTGGAAGGACCACATTTCTCATGTATCAAGTAAAGTATCTAAGAGTATAGCAGTACTCTATCGTGCCAGCCATTTATTACATAGGAATGCTCTTCGTACTTTATACTGCGCTAATTTCTTACCATATATTTTATATTGTGCTGAGGCCTGGGAAAATACATATTATTCAAAAATATTACCCTTATTCTTAAAACAAAGAAGAGCTATTAGAATTCTTTGTAAGGCAAATTATCTTGATAACACTTCTAAGTTATTCTATAGCATGAGATTATTGACTTTGTTTCCGATTATTAAACCTAAAACCGCCATTTTTATGTAAAAGGTTTTTCAAATGTCATTGCCATGTAATATTCAATCGCGTTTTTTGATAAACTCTACAAATTACAGATACAATACAAAATATAAGAATAAATTTAAACAGAAACTATGTCCGAACAATCAAAAAGCAGCACTGCTTAAGCAGTTGTCATTGTCACTGGGGTTAAACTTTTTAATACATGTGATGAAAACATTACCAACTGTAATAACATTAATAGTTTCTGAAAAAATTATATGGAAAAATTAATCAAATCTCACTTAGCAAATTGCCAAACATGACCTAATAGTTATGTATCACAGCCTGTAGATGTTTGATTTTTGCTTTATTTATTATCATTATTTTTTCCCTCTCATTCTCTCTTTCTCTCTTTTATTTGCTTTTCTTTCCATCCATTCTAATATTGACTTGAGTTTCTGTATGTGAATTGATTTGGAGGAATTGATTAATACAAATTATACTTCTTTTTTCCCTCCTTTTCCAGTTATGTTTATTTATTTTGTTATGTATGCATAAGATACTTTGTTAATGCTTTTGATGTTGATGTACAAAGCTGGAAATAAGCTGTTGTCATTGTCATTGTCAATCTTTTTTTTAACATAATAAATATTACAAACATGCTTGAATTATATGTATAAATAAAAGCCAAGGATGTTATTTCTGCACCCCCCCCCCCCTCCCTCAATCGTGTTTTCCCCTCCAGCTAAGCTCTGCAGCCTATGACCCTCAAGGAGATATATACAGACGACAACTACTGTAAACTTGATACACACAACTGTACAGTGACTGCTTATCTTATTAAAGCATGGAGGTACCACTTTATGATTAACGTTAGATTAATTAATTTTAGAATGCACGTTTGTCAATGTATTTCTTGGCGGAGCAGGTAAATTACTGAATTATGTTATGTTCTTTCTCATTCATTTGTCAAAATATTGTGATATCGTATGCGCGTGTTTTCATATATATTTTCCTGTTTGATATCATTTTTCGATTTTGCGTTCACAGAGAGGGATTTCTTATCATATTTGCACTTGAATCAGAAGCTGAGAATATAAGTGCATTTGGAGTGAGGCTGATCATTCATCTCTAAGAGGAGCAAAATATAGGAGCAAGACGCTGTAAGATGGGTAGGATGAAAGCGTACTGGAGTAGTGTACTGGCTCTCTGCATCCTGCCGTTATTGGTAATTTTTATATATATATATATATATATATATATATATATATATATATATATATATATATATATATATATATATATATATATATATATATATATATATATATATATATATATATATATATATATATATATATATATATATATATATATATATATATATATATATATATATATATATATATATATATATATAAAATTTTCTTCATCACTTCAAAATTACTCCCTTTAGCATAACATAGCAACCTTATTCTAACTAACTTACAACAGTCAAAAGAATATAATGTGGGAGACAGGGAATGTAAGTTTGAGGTGCAAAAGACTCGTGCACTGCAAGATGGGGGAGCGGATATGTGTAATGGTGTAGCCACGAAGGGAAGAGAGAGATCGAGACCCCTACTTTTTCAGACAATTTTTTTTTATTACCTTACGGTCCCTACGAATCAAATGCAGCTATATAAGAAGTAATATAGATGTATAAAGTGCTTGACTTTAAAATCTTTTTCATATGTTGAAATACTCTTTAAAAAAAGTAGCACAACCTCGGTTAGTGTTATTACTCCCCGATCAAATATTATCTTTAATCCCCACCCCATCCTGCACTCCATCCAATCAAAATGCACTTTAAAATGAAGGTTTTTCGTTTTCCACGATCAGCGCGCGGAAGGTCACCTCTCATGAAGTAACGCTCCCTCCCCCCAAACCTCCCCCCCCCCCCTCCCTTCCTAATTTCTCGGTTATCAGCATATTAGGCGTGACAAAATTTCGGGAAATCTGCTTCAATTTTCGGGAAATCTACTTCAATTTTCAGGTAATTTGCTTCAATTGTCGGGAAATACCTTAAATTTTCAGAAATCTCCTTTCCTTTAATTTTTAGAAAATCTTCTTCAATTTTCGGGAAATCTCCTTTTTCCTAATTTTTTAGAAAATCTTCTTCAATTTTCGGGAAACGCCAGGAAAGTTCCCTCATTTTCGGTAAATGTTGCTAAATTGTACCTAAATTTCGAATGATAATTCTTAATTTTTTCAATTTTCGGAAAATCTCTTTAAATTTTAGAGATGATCCTTCAGTTTTCGGGAAATCCTTCAATTTTTAAGAAATCTCCTTCAATTTTTAAGGAATCTTTCTTAATTTTCGAAAAATGTTTCTCAGTTATTGGAAAACTTAAATTTTCTGGAATTTTCCTTCAGTTTCCGGAAATTCTCCTTCAATTTTCGGAAATTCTCCTTCAATTATTCTTTATTTTCGGTATATGAGAACCGTACCAATTTCATATCAATTTTATTTTCCAATTGTACCTTTCAACCGGGAAATAAGCATAAGCATAATGTTGCCAAATTGTACCTAAATTTGTAATAGTTTTACCCAATTTTCTATTTCCTCCTTCAATTCTTAGGAAATTTTTCTCAATTTTTTGGAAATCTTTTCTAATTCCAGGGAAATCTCCTTCAATTTTCGGGAAATCTCCTTCAGTTTTCGGGAATTCTCCTTCAATTTTCGGACATTTTCCTTCATTTTCGGTATAATTTATTTTACCAATTTTATTTCAATTTTATTTTCCAATTGTACCTTCCAACCGGGAAATAAGCATTTTGCCGGGAAGGTGAAATTCTTTCACGCCGGGCACTCAGCTCAAGTCAACATTAAAGGAGAAATTGGATGATAAAATTTAACAATTTGTATGAACGCTTGACTTGTAATGTCCACGCTAAAATATAAGGTGACTTTAAAAGAAAAAGGAACAAATATATTAGTATATTATCCTTTACATGACTGCTATGATTTGATTTTGTTGAATCGCATGAAAAATAACTACATATAATTATCATATGAGAAGATTTGAAACTCAATGAAGTGGAACAAAAACATGATTTAAAAAAAAACTACTTAGAAGTCATTGACCTGTAACGGAACAATATTTTGAATATTTTCTTCCTTATTATGTTTTGTCAGTTTGTAATGCTTATTAACAAAAATGACCCATATGAAAGGGACATCTCCATGGACCTACAAACCCAAAGCATAGATTCCCAAAGCATATATTCGCGTAAAAATCAAATCAAATTTTCTTCAATGTTTATTCTTTCGAGAGTTTCAAGATTTCAAGAAAGGTCAATTTGTTATGATTAAGATATGTGTATTAAGTCCCCGATTAATTAATCATAAGATGGATATTTTTGCGAATTAGTCCTCGTGTCTGGATCATGTATCTATGATACTCGATGCAGGGAGTTGTCATTTTGCCACTCTCTGCTCGAAGCAATAAGATATTACATGTCAAGGCGTTATTCGCGTTTGTATTGGCTTGGAGTTTTTCTTGGTATTAATGTCTCCAATAGCGTCTTTTAAGTGTTTACGAATAGCAATATATACGGTTCAACTGTTCAATGCAGGTAAGTGCAGGTAAGTGCCATTGAAGTACCATTTTTATGAAATGGTAATTCCCTGCTCACATGGTCTAAAATGAAACCAGCATTGCTATCACGTGATAGTACATTTGCATATACTTAATGCTGTCTTCTGATTGGTCGGGCCTTTATAGGCCTCTCGAATTTTATCATACGACCGTCTCTCTCCCCACCCCCACCCCTTCCTCCTCCCTTCCAATTTTTGGAGGGATATTGGTTTGTATACGACCGTCTCCTCTTTCGTTTGGAGGTTTTAGTTTATATACGACAGTCTTTCTATTTTCATGGTCGGTCGGTTGGTGGGAAAATGTCCATTGGACAGCATGGACATTCACACAGTTGTTTGAAGGACTACGTTTCTAAGCTTCTTTATTCTTCTGCCTCTGCCTCTTTGAATAGCGGCCATTCGTCTTCGAGGAGCCACTCCTCATTGGCTGCGGCGCGCACCTTTCTCTCTCTCTCTCACGAAAATTCTTCTTCTTCTTAGAAATCTTCTTCGAAATTCTTCTTCTTCTTAGAAATCATCTTCTTCGAAATTCTTCCTCTTCTTAGAAATCTTCTCCTTCTTTTTCTTCTTCTTTAAAATCTTCTTCTTCTTCTTGTTCTTCTTTAAAATCTTCTTCATCTTCTTCTTCTTCTTCTTTGAAATCTTCTTCTTCTTCTTCTTCTTTGAAATCTTCTTCTTCTTCTTCTTCTTCTTTGAAATCTTCTTCTTCTTCTTCTTCTTCTTTGAAATCTTCTTCTTCTTCTTCTTCTCTGAAATCTTCTTCTTTGAAATCTTCTCCTCTTCTTTGAAATCTTCTTCTTCTTTAAAATCTTCTTCGAAATCGTTTCCACATCTCTCTCTCTATTACCGACCAATTATTGCAGAACGTTGATCCGTGATAATCCTTCTATAAACGCTTTACGGTTTAGAAGGAGGATGTTGACAAGTGAAAGAGATTCTGCCAGATCTTACTACCGGTTCGATTTGGCACGCAAGTTTGACTTCAGAGTACGAAAAACATCTGCCGTCAGAACACCACCGAGGAGTTCGCACATTAAGAGATCTCCGACATTTTGTTTCCATGCCAACCATTACAAACAAAAAAGACCTGAAGAGGAAATCATTGATGTCTAAGCCACCTTGGAAAAAACAGGAGAAACAGAAAAAGAAAGATACCGACAAGACCAAAAGGAGACGGCCATCATCAGTGGAATACAGGAGGAGGGCAGTAGATCGAACCACCAATAAAGAGCCCAAAGGCTCTTTTAAGAGCCCCCAGCCATTCAAGAAAGAGAAATTAAATATTAAGTATATTAAGTATATGTAAATGAGCTATCACGTGATAGCAATGCTGGCTTCTAATTGTTAGTGACCTAATTTTGTTAATCACATTGTTGATAACAGAGGTGTACGAAGGGTCACCTCTGGGAGGGAGAAAAGAATCTGGAAATATCCCGGTTACAAGTGGAAAATAAGGTTTTTCATCAAACGTTGCTGCTATTCGGGAAATCTCCTCAAATTTCGGGAATGTTCCTTTAATTTCAGATAAATTTTCTTCATTTTGGGGTAATTTTTATAAATTTTCAGGAGATTTTCTTCATTTTCAAATTTTTTTCAATAAGCCTGATTTTACCACATTTTCCTTCAATTTTCAGTAAATTCTGAAGTTTTGTTGTAAATAATTTCCCAAATTTACCCGAGGAAAGCATGCAATCGGGAAGGAGAAAAGCATGCACCTGGCAAGGAGAAATCTGATCAGTTTGTCCCCCTTCTTCTCTCCCCGCCCGCGCTTCCTACGCATCTGATTGACTATATGAAAACTTAAATATGGTTACAAGTACATGTGTGAGTACGATGGCGTTTATACTGTTTTATTATAATTCATGGAAAACAATATAAAGCTTAAGTGTGTCCGGGCTTACGACTGCAGGAACAACATCCATGCACATGTTTTCCATCCTTCATTTCATTATTATCCATTTGTTTCTTTGAGTCTTATTCGAGGTTGCAGTGCTTACTCGGAAAATGGATTATCTCGTACAATCCAACAACATAATAGCTTAGTTAAAGGAAGCACGGAGAAATATGTTCCTTAGATAAAATTATATTTATAAATCTCCATAAGTATGCTTGTCTTATACGGGCAAGAATGTTTTAATTTGATATGCAGAAAGATTATCTTAAAGATAGACAGATATAAAGATAGCTACATAACTGCATAAACGTAGGTTTGTTTTCCCTTGAAGCAATCATAATCAGTGACGGCCTTACAGGGGGCATGCCCCTATCTTACCCCATGACCAGTGGCGGCGCCAGGATTTTGATCATGGGTGGGGGGCAAGAGAGGGGAAATTTTGTCTAATAGAGGGAGGGAAACAGATAAATCTGACAAAATATGTAACTTGACAAAATATTTTGGGGAATAGGGCTGGCAAAGCGATCTCGCAGGGGTGCATTGGAATTTCACCACGTCCCGTAGAGCATGTAGAGCCTCCACTGCCTACTGTTATACTTGTTTCTTTAATGTAGGTGCTTAAAATGATGCCAATATCATTTCCACACACTGTTGATTTAGGGTATAGATAAATAATATCCAAAAGCAGCTGCTTAGGCAGAGGTTTGAAAAAGAAACATTGGATTTACATAAGTAATTGAAGAGGTATGTTCATTCGTACATCCAAAATTTGCATACAAATTACATTTTAGGACATGACAAATCCAAAAGCTGTTTTTGGACGAACTTTTGTGTTACTTATTTTGTTTCATCTACTTGTTCATTGTATACCTGTATACTTCTGTTGCTTGGTACCTGTCGACAGATTAAAAGCGTACAATATAAACTGACGTACATGCAAGTATACCGTAATTATATTGCCAGTCTATCTGTCCATAATCGCCTCCCAGCTTACAACTCAACCCCTACCTTCTCATGGTACAAACTGTTACGCTCATGCCGTGCGGCTATAGTACCAACAGGGGCTCTGGGTACGGAAGAAAAACCAGAAAAATCCAGGGGAGATTGTCCTCGTCAGTCTTAGTTGACAATCTTTCTAGGAGAACGAAAACTCTGATGTAAAACCCGGGCAGACGGAGCTCGTTAAAAATCTAGAGGTCCTCATTCTTATACTGCGGTTCTGCATAGGGCTGACAACCCAATCGGATAAAAAAAAAACATCTTGGACACTTCTGGAGCAAATATTCATAATACGATCTCAGCAGATGAAGCTACTTGCGTGATCTCTAGTGATCCATCACTACACTGGGTACCTGAAGATCAACAGATGACGCGTAGGGGTGAAAGCCGATGTGATAATCAATTTTGTCCCCCGTAAATTTAGGCCCCCGGTCCTTATTTCCTAAAGAATGTCTAGTGAATTTGGTGCCTTCCGGACTGATTCTACTAGGCAATTTACTTTTTTAGTGTGTCTGTACGGTTTCTTCAATTAATTTTGTGTATTGAAGTGATAAGCTAAAACCGAAGTTAGTTATATTTATGTACGGAATTCAGCCCCGTTGACTCCGTAGAATTTGCCAACGAACAAAAAATATAAGCTCTTGAGTGAAAAAGATTTAGAATCTTTTCTTTGATCTGGGCAGTACCCATCGGGATACACTAAAGAAAAAAAACGTGCTTTACGCCAAACGGCAGTGAGATTTACCGTGAAGGGTGAAGAAGGGTTTTTTCTTGCAAAAGGGGGACAAGATGTTGTCTCTAAATTTCCTAGGAAAGAAGAGCCGGGGGCCCAAATTTCCTAGTGGACCGTTATTACTATGAGGGGGATCAAATTTATTAGATGGCCACGGCTTCATTGTCTGGGAGCCCAATTATCCTAGAAAATAAGGGCTGGGGGACAAAATTTACTGGGGGCCAAAATTTATTTTTACACCGGCAAGATTTGCTGGTAGCCTCTGTGTTGAAGAGCAAGAAGCAAGAAGTGCTACTTAACCAGTTAACGAAGGTGCTAATTACCGCCAAATCAAAGACGACAATTGGATGCTGGATTGTAAGGACATTATATGAAACGGGAAAAAAGTAGTAATGGTAAAGGAGATGAGGAAATATGACATATGAATATACGGAATTAGTGAAATCAGATGGCTGGGTTTTAGTAAAGTTTCAACAGAATCTGGTGAGTTAATCTTTTACTCGGGAAGTGAAAATAAGCATGAAAAAGGAGTAGCTATCGTTATAGCTAAGGAGTTAAAGTACATCCTTATCAACTGGAATCCAATAAATGAACGAATTATTAAAGCAAGATTCCAGACAAAATGTATTAAACTAACCATTATACAGTTATACAGATCTATGCACGAACAGAACAAGCAGAGAAGGATGTGAAAGATGATTTCTATGAGCAATTTCAAAGAATTATTGGAGTACCAAGTCACTATATATTGATTGTAATGGGATACACTATTGCTAAAGTTCGTGGAGTAAATAACGGTAGAGAAAGTGTGATGGGGAAATAAAGTCTGGGAAATGTCAACGATAATGGAGAAAGATTTGCAGACTTATGTGAGGTTAATGGACTCATCATTGGAGGTACTGCTTGTTCAAGCATAGAGACATCCACAAGTACACCTGGACTGGCCATAATGGCAGCACTAGAAACCAAATTGACCATTTCACAATATCTAGGAAAATAGAGGGCCTTTGTTAGATGTAAGAACCAAAATAGGAACCGATATACACAGTGACCACAATCTGCTAACTGGAAATATCAGAGTTAAACTAAGAGGTGAGAAGAAAAACAGCCAAACATCAAAACCCATTTTTTAATTGGACACACTCAAATGTGCAGAAGTAAGACATGACTACAACAAAGAGCTGAGCAAGAATATGAGGAGAGACAGGAATGATAATATAAACGAAAAGTGGAGAAACATTGGAACAGCACATATCAGTGCTGCAAAGAAAGTATTAGGGAAAAGGAAAGGCATAAGGATTTCGGCTAACTCATGGAGACTATTGAAGACGGAATTTTTTAAATTTCACATAGATGAAGCAAAATCTGAAAGAATAAGACATCTGAAAAGAAGAGAATACGAGAAGAAAGACAGAGAAGTAAAGAAAAGAGAACGAGCAAATATATATATATATATATTTGATATTGTATATCAAGAGTTTGTTTATGTATTACCAATTGTATTGTAAAGCGCCTTGATCCACGGGAGAGGCGCTATATAAATAAGTGCAATAATAATAATAATAAAATAAGAGAAAGATGGTGTATATAATATGGTGTAAGAAGCAGAAGATGCAGCATCACGTGGAGACATGAGTGGTCTATACCAAATTACATAGAAGATATGTTATAAAGGAAGAAAGAAGAATGTTGGAAAAAGGAATGGAAATGGAAAGCTTATCACTGGAGAAGATGAGATGAGAGAAAGATGGAAAGAACACTTCAAATCAACTTTAAAACAATCTATACCAGAGGCAACCAACCAAGGTATAGAGGCAAACGAAAATGGCATTAATGTCGAGATGGGTGAGATCGAAGCCGAAGGAATAAAGAATGCTGTGTCACAGATGAAAAATGGAAAATCACCAGGAGTGGATGGGATAAGCATTGAAATATGGCAATGTAGTATGGATTTGATGGAGGAGACCTTAACTACATTATTCAACCAAATTTTAGATATAGAAGAAGTGCCAGATGCATGGAAAAAAGCATTATAGGTATTATACCAGAGAAAGGTGACCTGACAATTTGTGACAATTACAGAAGTATATCCTTAATACCAACAGCAAGTCAGATATTTGGAAAGATATTGATTGACAGGCTACGTAGCGCAATAGATACCAAACTTCGTTATGAGCAAGCTGGCTTTAGGATTTAGGAGTGGCAGAGGAACTACTAAAGAAATATTCACCCTTAAAAATATAATAGAACAATCCTTGGAATGGAAAGCTACAGTATACCTCAACTTCATTGACTTTCTGAAGGCGTTCGACAGTCTAGACAGAAGCATGATGTGGAAGATTATGACTCATCAAGTTATGGGATACCCCGTGAAATACACAAATAGTACATAGAACTGGTATGATGGCAGCAAATGTGCAGTATTAAGCGATGGAAAACTATCTGACTGGTTTTTTGTGAAATCTGGGGTGAAACAAGGATGTGTAATGTCTGGTTTCCTCTTTACGCTTACTATTGAGTGGGTGATGAGAACCAGTACACAAGGCAGAAGGAATGGAATCCGGTGGAACTTATTTACAGCCCTAGACGATCTCGTCTACGCTTATGACATTGCACTTATTTCTAGCACCAAAGAACAACCCCAAGACAAAGCAAGCAAACTACATGAAACAGGTAAAACGGTTGGTCTGAAGATTAATAAAAAAAGACAAAGATCATGCGCATTAACAACAAAACTGATGGAACAAGTTGCAAGTGCAAAGCTTGAAGATGTTGATAGCTTTGTCTATCTCGGTGCAACACTGTCCAAAGAAGGAGGCACTTATGAAGAAATAAAACGCATAATTGGGCTGGCACAGGCAACTTTCAGACAACTTAACAAGGTTAGGAAATCAAACATCTACCGGTGTAAAAGTACATTTTGGCCCCTCCTCCCAATATATTTTGGCCCCGGCCCTTATTTCCTAGGATAATTGGGCCCAGACAATTAAGCCGTAGCCATCCAATAAATTTAGTCCTCTCTCATCGTAAAAACGGTCCGCTAGGAAATTTGGGCCCCCGGCCCTTCTTTCCTAGGAAATTTGAAGACAACAACTTGTCCCCCTTTTGCAAGAAAAAGCCCTTTTTCTCCCTTAACAGTAAATCTCACTGCCGTTTTGCGTAAAGCACGCTTTTTTCTTTTCTTTAGTGTATCCGGATGGGTACTGCCCAGATTTAACAAAATATTATATTTCTTTTCACCGAAATATTTACTGGAAGCCATTTTCTGTTCGTAGACTCATTCTACTAGTATAACGGGGCTGTAATTCCGTACATAAATTTAACTAACTTCGGTTTTAACTGTTTAGCTTATCACTTCAGTACACAAAATTAATTGAAGGAAACGTACAGACACACCAGTGAATTACCTAGTAAAATCAGTCCAGAGTAGACCAAAATCACTAGACATTCTTTAGGAAGTAAGGACCGGGGGCTCAAATTTCGGGGGGCACAATTTACTATCACACCGGATAAAAACTAGACTGAAAATATTTCAATCAAATGTAATCTTAGTACTCCTCTATGGATTTGAAAGCTGGAAGCTAACAAAAGCTGACGAGAACAAACTAGATGTGTTCCAAAGAAGATGCCTTAGAATCTATTTAAAAATTAGATGGCCAGTGAAAATCACTAATGAAGAACTATATGAAACAGGCACAGTGGACAGGTGGAGATAAGCAGGGAGATATCTAAGAGAAGATGGAGATGGTTGGGTCATGTATTAAGAAAGGACGAAGAAAACTATGCCAGAATATCCACCACCTGGACATCAGAAGGTAGAAGAAAGATGGAAAGACCTAAGACTACATGGAGAAGAGTGGCAGAAAAGGAGAGAAACAGTTCTGGATGGAACAGCTGGGGAGAAGCTGCAGTAGTAGCAAGAGACAAGAAAGAGATGGAAGAATTTGCTTAAAGAAGCCTCAATCTCCATATCCAGGAGAAAGGAGCAATAAGGTAAGAAAATGTTTTCCCCCAATTTATTTCTTTTATGTATAGTCCTCTATCATATAAATGAGAACAAAAATTCACGGGAATATTCCTTTAATGATATAAGATGATTACTTACTCGTCAAGCATCAGATGAAAAAAATGTGATAGTGTTATTCGGGTGTTTATCTAACCTCTACAACTCCCTGATCGTACACATGTTAGTAGCAAACATAAATATAACTGCAAAACGCATAAAAGAAGAGGGAAACGAACTAAAGGATCAAGTAACCAGAAAAGTATTAAAGTGTTAAATAAGAGTTACCATTTGAAATTTTACAAGAAGTAAACTAGGCCTATGTATTTTGAAGCTTGTAGAAACATGTAAATGATCGTGGAAACTGTCGTAACGTGTACCTCTTGTTTCATTTTAACTGTTTATTACCTGAAGAATCAGCGATATCATTCATGTTTTCTATATATTTTTATTTATAAGAAAACAATGGTATCAATGTGTACATCAGTAAAGAAAAGTAGAGGGGTGTTGTTTATTACAACGAACGTGACTGTCGGTTAACATGTTATGCAATATTTGAATTTGGAAAATTGTTATTTCATAAATGTGTATTAGGCCTAGGTTAGTAATGTTCCTTACAGACGCGGATCTATAAGGACGGGTGCCCAGGCAAAAAGTCGCGACTGACCATTGCTTTTGTTTAGGAAGTTTATTAGTCATAAGAAGGTCTGATCAAGTTACAGAATCACAATCACATGCATGCCGTCCACTTTTTGAAAAAATTCATCTTTGTGACTCTAAATTTTATATTTTCATCAAGCTGAAAGACCCATGCCTGGGGTATACTTTATTTTTTTCCATGCAGGCTTTCATCAATCATAGCCTACGTTAAAACTAGACTTCGAGATACTCTGTGTAAACATTTCTTTATTTTTTTAATATTTATTTTGTAAAGTACACTGAGATAGGAAGACATTTCTAGTATAAAACACTCATTGTAAGTTCAGAAAGTAGTCACTGCAGTATAATTCAAGGGCTTGCAGAAAATAAATAAAAGAAATCGTCGCAAATTTGAAGCAAAATAGAAAATTAAGGATCGTGATTTGGAAAATCATAGGATCTTGATTAGCAGTACTTAATATTTTGCCTCCGCCGACAACAAACGTCTACCTATAAGCTACGGGTGTGACCTGTTTTGGAGAAAGCAGTCACTGATATGATTTGTCTGAGATCACAGTTCACTTGTTATTTCATCGTATAGTCGTAAAGTACAGAACAATATCTTTTACGTATAGTTGTATACAGCAAAGAATAATTCGCATATCTTGCGAAATGTCAAAAACACGGGGTTTTAGAAGAAAACCCTTCCGAGTAGGAAACCTTTTTTGTATACTACATCTTTCATAAGTTCTCAAACCAAAGAGAACCTTTCCGAGTAGGAATCCTTTTCTGTATACTACATCTTTCATAAGTTCTCAAACCAAAGAGAACCTTTCCGAGTAGGAATCCTTTTTTGTATACTACATCTTTCATAAGTTCTCAAACCAAAGAGAACCTTTCCGAGTAGGAATCCTAATTCTGTATACTACATCTTTCATAAGTTCTCAAACCAAAGAGAACCTTTCCGAGTAGGAATCCTTTTTTGTATACTACATCTTTCATAACATCCCAAACCAAAGAGAACCTTTTCGAGTAGGAATCCTTTTCTGTATACTACATCTTTCATAAGTTCTCAAACCAAAGAGAACCTTTCCGAGTAGGAATCCTTTTCTGTATACTACATCTTTCATAAGTTCTCAAACCAAAGAGAACCTTTCCGAGTAGGAATCCTTTTCTGTATACTACATCTTTCATAAGCTCCCAAACCAAAGAGAACCTTCCCGAGTAGGAATCCTTTTCTGTATACTACATCTTTCATAAGTTCTCAAACCAAAGAGAACCTTTCCGAGTAGGAATCCTTTTCTGTATACTACATCTTTCATAACATCCCAAACCAAAGAGAACCTTTCCGAGTAGGAATCCTTTTTCTGTATACTACATCTTTCATAAGTTCTCAAACCAAAGAGAACCTTTCCGAGTAGGAATCCTTTTCTGTATACTACATCTTTCATAAGTTCTCAAACCAAAGAGAACCTTTCCGAGTAGGAATCCTTTTTTGTATACTACATCTTTCATAACATCCCAAACCAAAGAGAACCTTTTCGAGTAGGAATCCTTTTCTGTATACTACATCTTTCATAAGTTCTCAAACCAAAGAGAACCTTTCCGAGTAGGAATCATTTTCTGTATACTACATCTTTCATAAGTTTCAAACCAAAGAGAACCTTTCCATAGGAATCCTTTCTGTATACTACATCTTTCATAAGTTCTCAAACCAAAGAGAACCTTTCCGAGTAGGAATCCTTTTTGTATACTACATCTTTCATAACATCCCAAACCAAAGAGAACCTTTGAGTAGGAATCCTTTTCTGTATACTACATCTTTCATAAGTTCTCAAACCAAAGAGAACCTTTCCGAGTAGGAATCCTTTTTTGTATACTACATCTTTCATAAGTTCTCAAACCAAAGAGAACCCTTCCGAGTAGGAATCCTTTTTTGTATACTACATCTTTCATAACATCCCAAACCAAAGAGAACCTTTTCGAGTAGGAATCCTTTTCTGTATACTACATCTTTCATAACATCCCAAACCAAAGAGAACCTTTTCGAGTAGGAATCCTTTTCTGTATACTACATCTTTCATAAGTTCTCAAACCAAAGAGAACCTTTCCGAGTAGGAATCCTTTTCTGTATACTACATCTTTCATAACATCCCAAACCAAAGAGAACCTTTTCGAGTAGGAATCCTTTTCTGTATACTACATCTTTCATAAGCTCCCAAACCAAAGAGAACCTTTCCGAGTAGAAATCTAATTCTGTGTACTACATCTTTCATAAGTTTCCAAACCAAAGAGAACCTTTCCGAGCAGGAATCTTTTTCTGTATACTACGTTTTTCATAAGTTCCCAACCAAGCAATGTTATAAGAAAAATATATAAAAAGTACTTAACCAAAAGTAGTGCAAAAAAATGCATAAAAAGTTGTGATAAAAACGATTGTTAAGCGTCAAAATCGAAATCAAAGTATGTGTCAAATTAATTAAACAGTTAAAACTGAAGCTGATGAACGCAAAAGTCAGATGTGACAAACATAAAAAAAAAAGCGAGAAAAAATTATTGTAATTTCAAACGAATGAAAGTTACAAACTCTTTACAGTTAACATGGTTAATCATAAATCATTTTCAACAAAATGCAAACTGGCAAACAAAGATAAATTTAAAGATTAATAGTTCATACAAGATGGGTTAGAGCATAACTAACAGTGGAAATAGAAATAGAAACGAGATCATCATCAAAAAGGAATAGGAGACAAAGTAGTTAATAGAAAATAGCTTTTCTCTGGCAGTCTGTATCTGTATAAATTAGTAAGAGTTAAAGAGTGACGTGGCTATACAGCTATAACGCAGAGTTGCATGCAACAGTCGATGTGACACTATGCACAGATGCAGTCATATCACTCAGATTTTCTGATCGTTATGACGATTCCAGATTGATATGGCCAGTTTAGACCAATTAAATTATTCGAATTTGATGTCGTTTGACATTGGCATACTATTTCGAGACATTTCTTATATCGACGTACAATACACATGCTTTACCACGCCGTGTATAAGCACATGTCTAAAACCATGAATAACTGCAGATTATGGTGATACGCTCGAAAAGAAGCTCGATTTAAACATGTTTAAGGGCATGAAATTGAATGATTTTCCCTAAATATTTTTTTTCTTCCATAAATATATATATATATATATATGTATATATATATATATATATATATATATATATATATATATATATATATATATATATATATATATATATATATATATATATATATATATATATATATAGAGAGAGAGAGAGAGAGAGAGAGAGAGAGAGAGAGAGAGAGAGAGAGAGAGAGAGAGAGAGAGAGAGAGAGAGAAAGAGAGAGAGAGAGAGAGAGAGCAGTTTTTAATCTCGTGGAACACTTCTCAAAATTTTCGGGGTGCAGGGCGTAAGGATCAAAGAAGAGCATTTATACAAACAAATAAAATGAATGAGCTAAACGAACTCAAACTGGTACGGTGTGCTATGGGATATACGGATAATGACAATGTTACACACCCTCAGAAGCGTAGGAACCGGGGAAAGAAGCCAAGGCCCCCAATAATTTTATTGGAGGACCAAGTACCATGTTGGCTCCCAAAGATGAAGGTCTGACAAATTGATTTTAAAGATTCAGGTACCCTTTACATGGTTTCAAAGAAAACAAATCGGGAAATTTGCTTCATTTTCGAAATTTTTTCAATTTTCGGAAACGTTCTTAGTTTGCCAATTTGTTCAAAAATTACGATTAATTTTACGAAATTTTCTACCTACCACTCCTCCAATTTTCTACCCCCTCCCATATTACAAATAGTATTAGAGGCTCGTATACATTTGTATAAGTTTGTTGGAACAAAAATCAAATCTGGGCCCCAAATATGAAATATCTTCCTGCGCTGCTGCACACCCTGATACACACATTTTTAAACTGTTAAATGTACGGGTTTGTTGCTAAAACATATATAAAGCAAACAGATTCATAACCTTTCTTCGAGTGGCGTAGCTATATATATATTCTTATCGCAGAGACAAAAACATTACATTTTTCGAATCATGATACCAGAAACCAAAAGGATGCAATTCCGATGCTTTATTTTCTAAAGGCTGTTGTAGTGCAGGTCACGGGATGATAACGTTGTTTTCACTCCTTACATTATAATTAACATCTGATGATATTGAGATATCATCTGCTTAATTTCAATTTGTTAATCAGTTAGAGTCCTCAGTCAAACCCCATTTGAATTTCAAGTTAGGATGTTTCATGATCAAAAGCTTAATTTCATATTGTTAATCAGTCGGAGCCCTCAGTCAGACCGTTTTAATTTCATGTTGGCCATGTTTCATGATCAAAAAATTTCCTATTTTCTTTGCTGCAAATTTTTAAAAGTAAATTTATGTTGAGCAGAGTACCCATTCTGAACCAAACTATTAGACAATTTTTGAATAAGTTTTTCATCTTTTCTCAAAACTTTCAGCCAAGGAAAGGGGTATTCCTGTATATTTATCTGTATATAGGGATATAATTAACCTACATATAATAGGCCTACGAATTACCTCCAACGCTGAAAAATAATGGATGGAGGCATTAGAAGAAAAAAAAAAAAAAGAACAGCTAAGTACAAACAATGACCCCAAAAGTATGAAAAGCAAAAATATGTATTAAAAAACACCAGCGTAATTTGTTGGTAGATTGCCAATTTTTGTACCAAAGTAGAAAATCGGGCAAAATTTTCTTCTGATTTTTTTCAATAAATTGGTAAATGAATGAAAAGAGATTTTCCAGGGTCAAGAGTGGACTTAATTGGTGGATATGCAAGGTAAAAAATCCTCCCCAGCAGTTGGTATGTTTAACACACTCTAAAAAAGGTGAAATCTGCACTGAACCAACTTTGGTCGAAATTGAATAACAAATTTGACCAAACTATAGTCAATTTTGTCCATAATTACCATATTATGGTAAAATTTAAGTTGACCATGTCGTTCAATTTTGATTAAAGTTGGTTCGGTGCATGCAGGTTGACCATCTTGTGGTTCAAAGTTGACCATTCTTCTTTTAGAGTGCACGCAGGCCATAATCCTGCACTATTTGGCCAAAGGATATAGTAGGGATTTTTTATACTCTGGAGTCTCAGAGAAATTCAATTCAGATCATATTGTTATTAGGACCTTAGCTTTTTAATATCAAATAGTAAATCTATTGCCACGCATTCACGGCTTAACCTATAACCAATCATTCGAGAAATCTATTAGAAGTCCATTATCACAAAGATCCTTTTCATTAATTTGTTTCCGCGTTGTTGGATTTCTTCTCTCTTTTAATGCGTTTTTACGCATCTATGGCTCCTATGGTCATACCAGCTAGCATACTTCCTTATTCATCTATTATGCTATCTGGCTATGAAGAATGTTTACGTCATAAAAAAGTGTCAGTGCTGTCTGGTTTTTCCACGAATTGCTATAATTTCACTTCCCTGCCGCCCCCCTCCCCTCCCCATACACCCACACACACACAATTAACCATTTGCGTTGTGCTTGCATGCACGATTATTTCTCATTAAGTTACTCAAGTGACGTCATAGAATATGCAGTTTTCTTGATTTTCACTTCTTGCCCTTTGCACGTGTATAAACGTCAATGCCCTTGCCATACATGTAATCGATCATTCTTTTCTGCAGTTCTGACAGTTTGAAAATCTAATTAAAGAACGTACAGAATAGTGTATCACAATTATATAGTATATCAACGTGTGTGTTTTACCAATACCAACTAAGTAATGTAAATCTTAAAGCCAATTCGTCTCTGCATATGCCATTCATCCTCTCAAACTGTTGAACTTAATAATTTTTCAAATTACCTTAATCAATTTCATGTACGGTAGGGATGCAAGACATTGGACATATACAATACGTGTATAGTAAGTTAATCGATATAAACAATACAATTGCCCTAAAAATACGGCATTCATGCAATACAAGAAAAACAGACAATAGAATAGCAAACAAAGGACATATATAAATATATATATAAATATATATATATATATATATATATATATATATATATATATATATATATATATATATATATATATATATTGTTATGCTATCAAATCAGGAAGCTGTTGTTTGTCAAAGTAAGGAAGCTGTTACTTTGATCAAAGTAATAGAAGGCTAGTTATCTTGTTTTAAGACAAAGACATGAAAAGAAGGTTGTCATGCTTTTTAAATCCCTAATCCTCAGCTAATCCTCATGTGATTATTGTCACAGTTTGACAACAGAGTTCTCAAAGGGGTATTAACGAGTGGAATGGTTTGCCTGAGTGGGTAGTTAGCTCCAATAGAGTTCTCAAAGGGGTATTAAGGAGTGGAATGGTTTGACTTAGTGGGTGCTTAGCTCCAATTATGTTCACATTTAAAAGTCAACATTGATAAGTTCTTCTCTAACTCTGAGCGTCTTTGATTTTGACGAGTTGTTGTCCGAGATCGGGACTCGAATATGGCCCTTGAAATCTCAATTCTGATCCCTAAATTATGAAAGGGCAATATTAAAATTGCAGGTGCACTGTGTGTATATGATTGCAGATATTTTTCCCCTAAAATTTCGTCTTGCCCACCCCCTCCCTTCTTAAAAAAAATATATAATTCCCCCTAAATACAGAAGTTTGGCTGTGTTCGAGTCCGGAAACGACAACAATGTTATTTTTGAAGAGTGAAAGCATCAATCTCACTTTCACTTATGAGGGCCAGGGTAGATGGCTGACTGGCGGATACGGTTGTTCTGTATAAGTCATTTGTGTGATAAGCGTTACTTTCCGTTTCAGAATGTGGCAGCCAAAAGACATGCTCCGAGTCCCATTTGCCTATGCCCTCTCATTTGCCTATGCCCCTCCCATTTGCCTATGCCCCTCCCATTTGCCTATGCCCCTTCCATTAATATTTTTGAAAAAACTGCATTTCAAAAGTAATAGGTTCCAATGAAAAAAATATAGTAAATTCACCATTATAAACATATCAAGATGATCATATTGTTGTGAAGAAGGAAAAAAGCTTTATCTGTTTATCACAAAAGTCTATAAAAATCTTCAATTCATTAATCTGTTAATTGCATATATAATTCATGTCATTTACAGAATATTTATAGAAGAATAATTCTATCAGTCTATGCTGCGTGCATGGTAATGATGTTAAATGATATTTTCAAGCGCTGCGCGAGCCCTGATTTCGATACACACAAAATGAACGAACTGTATGAAATTACATTTTTTTGATCAATTAAGGGAGTAAGTAAACGTTGAAGTTAAGCAAATAAATTGTTTCAATTTTAAAACAGTATGAGCACTTGATCGTTGCTGATATCTATCATTGATCACTACGATACCGTTCCATATACAAGCAGGTTTTTTCTTTCAAGTCACGGTTGTTGTCATGGTTAACTGAGAATAAAGTTCATTTCAGGCAGACAGAGACAAAGCAGCTAGAAAAAACGTCATTTACCTGTTAACTGTAAACAGCTATAGAAACTGTAACTGGGTAATTCTACTAGCCTGAGTGGGTTTTCATGTGGTATAAAAATGTGCCTACAAAGGTTTTGTATGTCATTAACACCGACTCGCAGTTTCGCAGGCTGTTCCAAAATGTAAGTTAACTGGTCGACTACCTGCATGCAGAGCTAGCTCAATATTTTCTTATGTAAATCATTTGTTTTATAAATCTTTTTCATAATTCTTACAATTGGTACAGCAAATTCTGATCAAACGTTGTTGAGTATTTGCTATAACCCCTATTTAAATTCTAACAAGAATATTCTCATCATTGCATTTTTTAGTGACCTGGTGACTGGGATTTGGGCGGAAATGAAAGTCACAGCCATTGTTGAGTAGTCTGGGTGGGGAGCACGAATAGGGAAGAGTTTTGGATGTTCGTGGCAGGTAGGGTCAGAGCAGTCAGAACGCATGGGCACTCTGGGCAGTTACCCAGGGCTCCACGATTTTAGGGACCCCGTGAAAATAATATCATAAATTATTTGACCAAAATCTTTAGCGATCACACGAAGTCAGCAACAAATTATCCTTTCTTTCATTTTTGATTTCATCTTTTTTTATTTGATTATTGTTTACGTGCAACAGTGCAATATCCGAAAATTTTCATCAAGACTATAAAATGAAAGTGTTTAAGAGTTCTTTCAAAAGTGTAATGAACTTCATAGCAGAGGGGCAAACCTCAGGATCCCACCAGGGACTTAAACCTTAAATCAGGCATGGATCACAACCGTTAGCCATTTCGTTCCTCATGTCACTACATCTTATCGGTTCACTTCAATTACTTAAATTCCCGAAAATTGGAAGAAATTTCCCGAAAATTTAAGATAAACTTTTTTTCCAAAAATGAAAGAAATTACACAAAAATTGAAGCAAATTTAACAAAAATGAAGAAAATTGTATGAAAACTGAAGGAGATTTCCCGAAAATTGATTTCTGGAAGAATAGATGGCAATATGGTGTCTGACTCTTAATTGATTATTTATTATCTTAATATATTCATTTCATAGGATAATTTTCTAGGATCAAAAAGCTCACCATTGGAGGAGGTGGGGGTGGGGGGCAGGAAGGGAAGCAATAAAAAGGAATTGGGGCATTTGCCTCCCATTTAGTATGTTAGAAAAGACTATGCTACATATTGGGGCCCTCATACACACCAGCTTCGCCACTGACATGCACTGCGACGAAACAATTTCTGTACTTGACTGCTTGATGATTTGATATAACATATAGCATAGCATATCCACTATGTTATTTTGTATGAACTTAAAAGAAAATAAATCATTTTCAAAATAGCCATCAGAAACACAGAGATAGGCTTATGTTGCTTGTACGGATCGCTATTAGTGTGTCTGCTTCTTTCGTCTTAGGGGGTATCAGGTTATCTGCTTGGGGAATTTTTAGCCAACGTCTATACTGTTATATGCCCTTTTGCATGTACATTCGAACGTATTTACATAATGTAAGTTGATTTAAACAAAAGGTAAACCAACATCGAATAGTATCCATTTTGTTTTGTTTTTCGATGCGGCAGATTTAGGAAAAGAAGAAAGGAGAACCAGAGATCCATCAGCTTGGTAGACACTAACATTAATTGCTCATAGAGATGAATTGTTTAAAGTAATGAACTAATGAATTAGTTGAACTAATGTTTAATTTAGTTAGATGAGACATTTTTTTACTGACAGACTGATTGATGCTTCTTTAAAAAAAAAAATAGTTTTGTTTACGAAAGCCAGCTGTTGATTGCAAACGAAGTAACAAAGTCAATGTTTTGCTGCTAAACAATATGGTGAAGTACGATTTAGCGGAGCCCAGGCCTCACACGCACCCAATGTATTCCATGGAATTGTGCCTATGTGGTGCTAAGAGTTGCTTATTATTTGTTGACTGGTTAAGGTGTTTAAGGTGTTGGTGGATTTCTTTCGTCTCAATGATATAATGAAGTTCATATTCGAGGAAAGTTACAAGTTCGCTATATCAAGTTGGGTTGAAAATGGAGTAGAGGTGAAGGAAAGTGGTTTACACATCTAGATATGTGTCATTATATCTCAGATGTTTAGGCCTAAACCCCAGTTGACCTCGATTTTTATTACAAAAATGGGACATCATAAATAGCACCCTTGGTCATGTTGAATAAGATCTTGAATGTGGACATCAAAAATTTGCATCGTTATCAATGGCGCAACTATAGAGTCCTGGGAGCCCGTTGAGAATTTGGCACATGAGTCCTATAATAAACACATTGCAGTGTCATTGATGGAGGCCCAAATCTCGTGGGGTCCATAGGCTTTACGCACCCTTCATACGGTTGCTCTAGTGATCGTTAATTATTCAAAACAATTGGTGAAAAGAGTGTATATATAGCAATGAAGTTTGGTGCATTAATACTAATACGATTTAAAAAGTGTATACTTTGAAGCAAGGGACAAGAGCTGCCCTCAATTTACAGGGGCAAGAAATGTCCTTCGTGGATTTTGTATATTGATTTCAGCGTTTCTCCTCTCCTTGTAGGCGTATACGTTGTGATAACTTCTTAGGTTTAGAATAATGGATGTTTTCGACTTATAAAGTTAAATTGTTCTTCAGTTTTGCTCAATGCGGCCCTAATGTGTATACGCATAGTCTGCTCAATCATTTTTCACCATAATAAGGACACAAGTTACGTCATAAAAGTTCCCTCTTGCCCTTCAGCCCTTGTAGCGTATATACTAGTACTTCAAAATTTTTAATGAATAATTAAGTTGTTTACAAGTTTTTCGTTTGCCCTCTGTTCTCACGAACAAGTTTCATAAAAACAACTTTAACAAGTTTAGTTGCATTATTTGATGAAATAATTTCCTTACCAACGTTGCGCTCTATCAAGTTCACACTGGTAAAAGCTCTTTTTTATTATTGTGTATATTAAGTTTTATAAACAGGCCTACGATAATCAAATTTGTGTCGCTTCTTTTAATACTGCTATAATCTGATAATGTCTTTTCAAGTTTTATGACAAGCGTGTAAAATTACGTAAAAATAGGCAACGTTGATATTTACTACCAACTGAAATTGCAGCGACAACCCCCAGCGAAGCTTTTTGAGAGGACGCCAAGTGCTAAAGAGGGCACCAAAATCGCCCTAAGAATTTTGTTTACGTGTAGATCAATAACTTCTTTCTATAATATTAAGCAAGTAATATTCCATTTTTGTAGTCCAAAAGCGCATGATTTTCCACAGAAAAGACAATCTGCTCTTGCTATGAAGGGAAAACAATTTGATTGAATACAGCTGGTTTTCAAGAGGGCGCCGAATGCTCATAGAGGCGCAAAAATTGTCATGAAAATATACTCTTATATATTTTTTATTCTGAACTTTTTGAATATTTTTTTCAAAGCTTATTCTTACATCAAAAGCATGAAAACTATTCCCAAACCTCAACTAAAGACACATATATAGTCAATGGGATCCTAAGCTACATTTGAACATTCGTTCCAAAATGATATTCCTAGTAACTAACTTTAGTTCGGAATTGATACGTTATGAGCAATTTTCTGCTACCAAAAAACGCTAATAGCTTCTTGGGGCTTCGCCCCTCGGCGATTAGGACGTCCACCCTGGATTTGACACAATATATAGTAATTTTCTGCTCTGAAAATTGTGAGAAATGCAGGGATTCCGGGAGTTTGGCCCCCAACGCCCTTATGTGCAGCTTCACCTAATAGATGTGACACATTGCAGAGCCCTTTTTTTTTTTTATCAAAACCACGAAAAAATCCTGGGTCCCCACCAGGACTTCTCGGCCATCACCCCTATAGCATATCTAGAGTTAACACAATTTTAAGCCCCCCCCCCCCTCCAACAATGAACGTGTTACGAATTTTTTTCATTTTGCGGACATTTTGGGGGGTATTTTCTTCAATATTTAGGCAGGTTTTTTTTAATTTCGGGAAATTTCCTTTATTTTGCGGAATTTGTTTTCAATATATGGAAAGTTTTCTTTAAATTTTGGAAAAAATTCCTTTATTTTCGGGAAAAATCCTTCATTTTTGCGAAATTTCCTTCATTTTTTCCTTTAATTTTTGGGAAATTTTCTTTAATTTTCGAGAACTTTTTTTTTCTTCTTAAATTTTCGGGATTTTTTCCCCTTCAATTTTCGGGGAAAAGCAATGCAACGCTTTGAAAACATCGCCCCTCTGGACCCCTTGCAGGGCTTTGACGGTTCCTAGATATGAAACACTGATTTTGAGCAATTTCCTAAACGGTTCATGCCAATTTAGATCTATGTGCCCAACGTTTTACTCTTATGAGCATTTATTTAAAAAAAAATCGGGAAAAGGAGTGGGGGCCCCAAATTCCCTTGCCCCTCCAGTGAAACATGACCCACCACGCCATTGATGTGCAGATGATAGTGGGGTCACAAAATACAATTTTCCTACAAAAAAAGGCGGCGGTGGGGTAGAAGCTACAAAATCACGCTGATACAAAATGATTCCCGTACCGTGACAAGATCAAAATTCCTCTTCACAGCTAATTCACTGTTTCCCGGATACAAGGTTTATAAATATGTATCTTAGTTTTTAAAAATGAAGGTCATAAGAATTTTTCTCCTACTGACAAAGGTGTAAATATCAGCATAGTGTCACTACATGGGGCGAGGGTGTTTTTTCAGCAAGGATCTGTTCAATTACATTAAGTTCCAATGTGATTAGTTCCATGCTACCTATTAAGCAGATTAGATCGTCTGCAAAACCATACAGCTGCTCAACTTGTTGGATTTTGCGTGTTGACTTGCTTGTTATATGTTCTGTAAAGATTGAAATACACATCAAAAGGTAAAACGATTATGAATGAAAGAATGAAGTTATCGAAGGAAATGTTTGGGCATGTTATGAATAATTTCGTAAACGAAGAGGCAGGAGGAACCCAATTTATTGGTAATATACCTAACCCATTCCGCGATTTTACATGACCCATATGGTTTTTATGGTAAAATCCTATTATAGCGGTAAATCGCTTAATAGGAATGAATTTCAACATTCTTAATACTCATAGCTGACCAAGTTTCTTGAAATTTTTAGGATTTATTGAGGAAAGATTGAAAAAGCATAAATTTTAGTCAACAATTTGTGTATTTTGGTGCAAAAAACGTGTTTTTATGTCAATCCGATAAAATTTGGAGAAAAAGTTTAAGCTTCAAGAAAATCATGCTTATTAGCTTAATAATTCATTTTATTTTAAAATCCTAAAAAACCTAATCTTAAAACCTAATTCCTAATTTGAAAACCTAATCCCAAATCCTAATGTTATACATAATTATAAAATCTAATCCTAAGCATATCCCTAAAGGTAAAACATAACCTCAAAGCAATACCAAAGTTTTAATCAGAAAGCCAAAACGTAGGCCTACTAAGAATTATTCCTCTTTTATAAAACAATTTTGGCTAGGTTTTTACCTAAAAGACCCAAATCTAAAAGGAAAATACGAAATACATAAATACAATGGAAATAATCCTTAGATAGAAATTTACTGCTATACTAGGGTTTTACCGTTTTTACTTGGAGGGGCATTTATCATTACAGGCAATAGGGATTTTAGAAATGCTTAAAGGATATCCAAGTGACCTTTGCCCTCACCTAGCTATTGTCACAACCCAAGTACACATATGTTATCACTGGGACATTTGTTTTGTGTACGTTCCGACTAGACTCACACTTAAGCAACCTATATTTTCGTAAATGCGATAAAGTTACGTTCTTTCCGCACAGTGTAATAGGTTTTCACCTCTTCTATCAGTTAGCTGTGGAACAGTTTTTAATCAGCAACTTTTAATGGGAGAATTTTAGTTGGGTATTATTCACTGATAATTTGTTGGTTGCCATGTTTTAAAATGTTTTTCGATTGTCTTTAAAATCAGCAAATAATTATTCAACCTTTGTCTGTTTTACAACTTTTTTAAAGAAATTGATAAGTAGTTGCATTTCTTTGCATAATTCAAATTATTCTTTTACTTGTATTTCCATGATCTAATGAAAATCTAAAATGAACGCTGCGTAGAAATTGCAAATGCCATTGCAATTATTATCAGGCAGTAGTCACATGACTATCATTTTTGAACTTTGACATCCACAGTACAAACTTAATGCTGTAGATTGCAAAGAACGGACAGAGAAAGTGTGCCAAGAATCATCTGATTTTGGTAATAAAAGAAATATATCTTCACACTTTTTAGCAGAAGAAAACATAACAAAAATAAGAAGTTGGAGAATTGTTTGAGTGCAAAGCTGGACACGTAAAAAACAGGTAATTTGAAAGAAGACTTTATGCCGGAAAATGTAGTGGAGCATCGTAACTCAGTTAGAATAAAATGTAAAGTAAAAGGCCTGGAATGGGGTATATGATGAATAGCTAGCCCTCACCAGTGGCATGGTGGCAGGGAGCTACAGGGAGGGGGAAAATTTCCCCCAGCGAAGCTTTATGAGAGGGAGCCAAGTGCTCAAAGGAGCACCTGAGAATCGTCCTGAGAATATATTTCTTTAGGCCTAGGGAAAAGATGTGTTGATCAATAACTTCTTCTTAAGTTATATACTATTTTAGTTTATTTTTGTAGTCTAAAAGCGCATGAATTCTCCACAGAAAAGACAAAATTTCTAGGGACTTCAACTTGAACCCAACCATTGGCACTCAAGTGGGTCCCTGGATTTCGCATCTGGACAATAGAAGATGCATGGAGATAGCTCGTCAACAATAATTAATATCTGCCCCTGCCATAAAGGACAGCAATTTGATTAAATACTGCTGGTAGAAGCTTTTTGAGAGGGTGCCAAATGCCTGCAAAAAATTGTCTTAAGAATATATTCTTATATATTTTTTGTCCTCAATGCTGTAAATGTTTTCTCTCAAAGCTTTATTCTTACATAAAAAACATAAAAACCATTCCTAGACCCCAAGTAAAGACACATATTGTAGTCAATGGGATTCTACATTTGAACATTTGTTCCAAAATGTATATTCCTTTTAACTAATTTTATTGTGGAGTTGACACAGATTTTAAGCTATTTTCTGCTACCAAAATCAAGTGGGATTCAACCCCAACACCCGTACCTGCAGCTTCGCCCCATTGATGTGACACATTTTAAAGCCCTTTTTTGCTATCAAAACCACAAGAAATGTAGGGCTTCCCACGAAACCCTGGGTCCCCTCAGGTTCTTTGCAGCCTTTGCTCCTATATCATGCCTAGAGTTAACACAATTTTAAGCAAGTACCATTTAAGCCCTCTCTCCTAATATAGAATGTCTTCGAATACGAAGAATACAAATTTATTTTCTCCGGTAAATCTTTTTTAATTTTCGAAAAATCTCCTTCATTTTGTGGGAATCCTCCTTCAATTTTTGGAATATTTTCTTCATTTTCCATAAATTTTCTTTAATTTTATGGAAGTTTTTTTAATTTTTAGGAAATTTCCATATTTTCAAAAATTTCCTTCATTTTTGGAAAAATTTGCTTCCATTTTCGTGAAATTTCTTTCATTTTGGGGATATTTTCTTCAATATTTAAGAAATTTTTGAAATGATTTCTTTAAATTTGCAGAAATTTTCTTCAATTTTTGGGAATTTTTTTTCTAAGTTTCAGGAAGTTTCCTTCATTTTCAGGAAATTTTCTTTGTCCCTAGATTTGATACACTGATTTGAAGCAATTTACTAAATGGTGCCATATAAATGGTGCATGCTAATTTAGATCTATGTGCCTGTTTTACTTAAGAGCATTTTTTTTTTTTCGGGGAGGGAAGGGGGGAGGGGGAGTGCCAAAAGGCATGAAGCTTATTGATCGTTTGTGGATAATATATCTGTGGAATGCACAAAAACAAACGCTCTCACTTTTTGGTCTAGTGCTCCTTTAATCCTTTTGTGATTTAAGAAAAATGTCTGCATGGAATTTAATTTTCTTTCAACATTTTGAGACCAGTGCGTAATTCATCAGGTTTATGAAAAAATGTGAATCAAAACACATGTCCATCTTACTCAGTCTTAGTCGTAGATAACAAAATAGACAATTTTGAAGAAAAAAAATAAAGGAAAAACAGCAGCCATATTGAAGTGCTTTTAAAACAGCTAAGGCCTCAAGGTTCCATATGTCATATAATTTAAAATTTAAAATTTTAAAGTTAACTTTGAATGTAAATGCACAGCTAACATGGTTACTACAGCTAAAAGGGTCACTTATTATAGTCAAATGGTAGAGCCTAGCTTTTTCGAAGTATTTTTTGTTAGTCTTTAAGAGAGAAATATCTGACACCAAAGTGTGTTGAACATGATGGTATAACAAAATTCTTTTGACTATCACCCTGCAGTATTACAGCTATGGTTGTGATGTATAGCTTATATCTAAAAACTCATAGGACGTTACCATTGGAGTCAATGTTGAAATTGAAATTTTTTACATTAGTTTGGCCCTGATTTTAAAGTTGCTGAAAGAAATTGCATGAGTTCTTGGTATGTAATTAATATCTCTTTTAGCTCTGCATTTACATCAAAAGTATTAATTAAAAATGATATAAGATAATGAACTTACTTTGAAGCAAACTTATAGTGTTGAAACACAGTTAAAAAGAGCTTTTTTTTTATAATACCTACATTTAGTTGACTTTAATTCACCAACGATTTGATTTTCATCATATCTCAAGAAGTAGTGACTGGATTTTGATTTAATTTGGTATGTGGTTTTGTTACTGATTAGGTAATATTCAAATTTTGGACATATTGGAACATGGGAAGGGGAGAATTAATAGTGTGGGGAATGGGATGTTTTAGGCTGTGTTAAGACGTAGTTGAAACTTTCTAATGGAATGTGCTGAAAGAAAATCCAAGCGATCAATTTTCTGGACTCAAAGAAAGTCAAATCAAGTGGTTTCCAGGATCAACGAAAATCAAAACAATTGGTTTCTGGAAGAAATTCTGGCAGGAAAAGAAAATGGTGGAATGTGAATCTTGCCTGAAAAGAACTAAATGAATGCTTAGCCTGAATAAAACTGAAACCAATGATTATGACCTTGGAAGAAATCAGTTAGAAGACAGATACTGTAGGCTAATCATAAAGTTTTCAGAATGCAGTTGGGCAGTACAAATCAAAAGTGAGAAAGAGATTCTTTGGGAATAAAACATGGTGGGCCTAGGATGTCTGAGGTATATTGTATTAGGGATGGGGAATGAGCTCAACAAAACATTAGGAATGTTGGAGTTGCCCAGGGGATGGAGGTATGCATTCTACAGAGTGCTAAAGTTCTAGTTATTTTATGTGCTTGTTACAAATAATTTTATTTTGTTTTAATTTGTCAGTATTCATAAAATATTAAGTATTATGACAAAGGCATATTATTTTCATATTTCAAATGATATGAAGTTAACTTTGTAATTGTACCAAGTTATACAAGTGATGAAACAATGGAATATTGTTTTTTTCTTTTTCTAGAGAATGATAGATTCTAACAAATTCAGCAGAGATATTTACTAAAAAAGAAGATTTTTTGAGGAAATTTGTTGTACTAAACCTAGGCAATTTTTAATTTTTTATTAGTCTAACTTTTGATTTGTGCATTTTTATTCATCCTATTGTAATCCAATTCTCCAATAATCTAGTTCCAATTCTTCAAGTTGAATGAAAACTTTGCTCAACTTTTGAACCTAACATGACATAACATAACAAGATGACAGGCTAAGGAGACTTAATCACCCAATGAAAAAGCCCAAACTAACACATCCATCACCACCACCAAACAAAAATCAAAGAGGCCCAGAGTTGATAAAGAATTAATCAATGTTGACTTTGAAATTGTGAACAGAATTGGAGCTAACCACCTACTTAGGCAAACCATTCCACTCATTGACAACTCTTTGCGAAAAGCTAAATTGCTGAATATGTATTCGTGAGAACTCTTTGGTCAACTTAAAAATGTTACCACGTGTCACATGAGGATTACCTGAAATATGCAAAAAATAACAGGAAGTCAAAACATCACCACCAGATAGGAATTTTTAAACCTGAATCATATCGTCACGTACCCATCTCAACCCAAGCGTGGTCAAACCAAAATTCGCAACCTAGATTTATAAGAGAGATTTCTTACTTCAGGAATAAGTCTAGTGGCTCTTCACTGAACCTGTTTCAAAATTAACTTATCCTTCTCATAAAAAGAACTCAAAGCCTGAATAGCATACTCAAGGTGAGGCCTGATTAACTGCTTATACAAATGAAGAATAACCTCTCTACCAAGAAAACAAAAATTCCTTCTAATTAAACTAAGCATCCTATTTGTCCTTGCAGCTGCTAAAGCACACTGCTTTATGTACATTAGTAATGACAACACCTAGATCCCAAAACCAAGAGCCTCTTTTGTGATTGCCCAGAAGTTATAATCTAGTTGTTGGAAGAAACAATCATGGTTGAAAAGCCATCTAATTATGATGCTTGGAATATTTATTTTAGTGTATGCTGTTTCCCATTTATGACTAGGGTTACCTTGGAAATTGCTTGTTTTATCGATTTTCAGGGAGAGCCTTATTATTAAAGTAAAGTTAATATTTCACCACAAAAAAAAAGTCATTTGTTTCCATGTGCAATTTAAGTGAAGATTTTGTTATAGATTTGTAAGAGGAAGAAAAACCAGTCTTGAAGTATTTCTTTGGCCCTTCTGGTAGGATTTTTGTTTGTTTGTTTCCTGCATTTAATTGTATGGCAATCTATCCAGTGCATTCTTGAAGTGTCCCTACTCTTAGGTGGGTTATTCAGTTTTAGTATGGAAATGAGCCCTTAAAGAGCAGGACTTGAGCTCACTTAAAAGTGCATTGAAAGCAGTAGATCATTTAAAAATAAATCTTATCAAGAGCCTATAATATTTGAGCTCAACTGGTGTTTAATGCTTGGTAAGGTTATACTTTTCTACTGTAGATAGCTCGCAAGTTGAAAAGGCTTTCTTCCCTTGTTTTTGTCTCATATGTCTCAACTTTTGTAAAGTAATTCTTCTGATAATTTTTTGTTACATTCATGTCTTCAGGGATAAAAAGTTAGTCACTTCTGAATCCTCATTTCATCCTAATATCTGAAAAGCAAAACAAGAGGTGTTCAGTAATATTCTCTGAGAGTTTCCAAATATAATTTGTGACAGCACCAGCTTAATTCTTACTTTTATGTCCCCCAACCCACAGCATTCTAGAATAATCAAAACCTTGCTCCCACATAATGTCACAATATGAATAGTGTCAAAAAGAGACCATGACTTATTGTTGGATCCCATAGTATCATATAGCCGTGTTCTCTCCGGAAATTTATCTCTCGACGTTAAACCATCTTGATGAAAAAAAACAATGTCAGGTGTATTCTCGCTTGAGTGCAATCTCGCGATCAGACCTACTGCAAGCGAGCAGGTAGGTCAATTCAGGAGATGTAACCGAGCAGGCTAATTGTTCACACAAAATAAATGGGTTATAACAGGATATTGTGTAACTAACGTCATCGAAGGTAACCGATCTGTGTTTACACATGTTTTTGGAGAATATCATCAATGGATCTGATGATCAGTTTGATCTGATCACCTGCTCCAGATCATGATCCTACACTTGACTGGGATCAAGTGACTGAGATAATATCCTGGGATCAAGATCAAGTGACTGAGATAATATCATGGGATCAAGATCAAGTGACTGAGATAATATCCTGGGATCAAGATCAAGTGACTGAGATAATATCCTGGGATCAAGATCAAGTGACTGCGATAATATCCTGGGATCAAGATCAAGTGACTGAGATCATATCCGTTGATCATTCTTACAGTAAAGAAATGGGTGGATATCATCGCCTGCAGTGGGTCTGATTGCGAGCTCATACTGAAGTAAGAACACACTATATGTTTCCAGTTGTTGACGGAACATCAGATAATAGTGTTGAGTCTGTTGGCTGTTAAAATGTTATTGCCATTTTTTAAGAAAAATAATACAGAGCTGTGGACTGAAAGCAAGATTGGATTACATCTGAATGGAGTCAAATATCTTTGAATTTCATACCACACACCTCGTAAAGTTAATTAGAAGCCAAACAGGAAGGCAAAAGAGTGCGCTAGAGTAGAACTTTGTTGCAGGAGTAAAATGATCCTGAGTGTTTCTTTAGAAACTTCTGTAGTTCGATTGTTCACTTTCTTATCTTATTTGGTAATGTGTATTTACTTTTGCGGAAAATATTATTTCTCATAGCAGTTTTTGTTTTTGTAGCCGGCAAATGTAGGCTGAAAACTATATTGGGCTCATTACTTGTAGTGATAGGTACTGTACAGTTTACACATTTAAGTCTTTTGATATTTAAAAAAAAATGAATTGTGAGTGCAATATGTTTAAAAAATTTCCAAATTTATTGGGGTCGAATAAAGCAGGTATTAGATATTAGATACTTTAATTTTTTTTTTCTTTTATATCTTCCTAATTCCTTCACAGGTGGGCATTGCTGGGGCTGAATTCCCAAACATGGAGGATGTTCAGAACATTGATGTAGATACAAGTTTGTATTTTTTGGTTAATAATTCTTTAAAGGATAAGTTACGTGATTGAGCAAGTTCACCTTATATGAAACAGGACTTTAAAAAGGACTATTGGTGATGAAAGCATTAGGAAATCTTATTCCATTATGGAGAGATTGGCTAAATTTGTCTCATTTTTGTAGAAATGACTGATATCAGACTATTTAGGACATCTTTACATTACATTCCTCAAAGCTCTCAAGTATACTATTCTTTACTTTTCGGAGATTTTGTGGCCATAAACCATTGGATATGTCAGGAAAAATCAAAACAGAATCTAGTAGTAACTATCATGCAGAAATTTTGAGAAAAAAATCAATAAGTAAAAAATAAAATAAATGTTCTTTAAATACATTAATAATTGTTGAGAAAATGGGGATGATGCCATCCTTTTACAGTCAACTTTTTACACGACTCATTTCTACACAAATGAGACAGAACATTCACCTTGAATTTCATCTCCATGACCAAAAAAGATATTGGAGTAGTTTCTTCACTGTGTTGTTTCTTTCTTATGTCATGTAAGGTGACCTTGTTTGACCCCTGAACTAATTCTTTTAATTGTCAACGTTCTGTGCCATGAACCTCATTGCACAAAATAGCGATGCAGGATTGATTGGTCACCATTTACCAGTGTGATGAATGATTTTGTATTGAGAAAGCTTTCATAAGAAGCTAGGTTCTATATTCTAGAGATCACAATAACTTCCCAATAGTCTAGTGATATCTAAAAACATAAGTCAGAGTGCTATAAAGTTTGTAAATTAAAAGCGAATTTCTAGGCTCATTTAATTAAGAAAATTTGCAACTTGTGATGTCATAGTTCTCCATTTCCTTGGGTAAATCCATTGATACTTAGCCTTTGTCGTAATAGTTTAAAGGAAAGGAGCTGATCCAAAAAAAATTGAAACTTGGCCATACCATCCTTCAACATGTAGTTGGGCAAGACATTTTAAAAGTCACTATTCGCAGAGTGTGAATAAAAAAGGGAAAACAAACTCACAGAAATACATAAAGAGCTATAGTTCCTCTATTCAACACTTGTTACTTGAATATAATTTAATCTCTCAGGCACTATTTTGCCTTCCTTGTGATTTGCGACAAATACTTTCAATCAACCAATCGGCGTCAAATTACATGTTTATTTAGACATCACGGAACTGTATTCTGTCATAAATTAGAAACTGAATAAGGATGGTATGCAATATTGTGTACTACAATTTTTCTTTCTTAGGAAAAGAAAACAAAATTTTCTTTGCCACATCAGCAGATTTAGTGAAACAGAAACTAAGTACCTGTGAGTTACCATCTGAAAGTATTTTGAAAACTAAGTTGAATTTTTGAATAAAATACAATAATGCTTGTGTAGAAAGTAAACATGTGAAGTCACACTTAGGCCCCATAAAAATTTGTATTACCTTAGATTTTTTTTTGAAAATTGAAATACTGTATTTCTCTCTCGGATCAGTCATTCAGCGTCCGTACTTCTCTGTTCTTTCTACTTTCTACCAGAATACAAACGATTCCTTCCTATGGCTTATGATACATGTAGTTTTCAATATTTATTATCCCTGATGTGGTTGACTTGATCCAGAATGCTGCAGATTGCCAAAATGAATTACCTTGGGGAGAAAAAAAAAATGCCCTTCTTATCACTTTTTAAAACTTTTTAAAGTGGATTAGGGGTATAGGCTAAAAAATATTTTTACGGGGCCTAGTGTAGACATTCTACTTCAGCTATTTTCCACAAAAGTGTAAAATCTTACAAAATATCCTGAGCGGAACACTAAAGTAATTTTGTAACAGCTTTATGTGGGTATGTGACTGCTTTCATACCATGCAAATATGTTTGACCTTATAATCCCTGAAGGCAAGGTTTCTTAATTCATTTTTTCCAAGGGCCATAATTTTACAACAAATGATGCTGGCAAATCCAGCATCACAAAACAAACGAAACCCGTCAAAACAATCCCTGAATATTTACAAACAAGCTAAGAGCATGTGCGATAAGAAGGATGCACACCAGATGTCGGCGGTGCTCTTATCAGCCTTCCTTTGACAAGCTGCGAGTCTGCCCAATTTATAGCAGAACTAAATTAAAGATAACATTTTGCTTGATAAGCCACGATGTTGTAGTGTGCTGATCTGCTTAGGAAAAACCAAAATAAACGAGTATTTTGGGATTTTTACCAATCTTATTTAGGTTTGTTCCGCTACGACTATTGTTCGTGGGTCAGATCGGATTGTCTGGTGGGCCAGATTTGGCCCGCGGGCCTCCTATTAAGAATTGCTGCCTTAAGGCATTAATAGTATCCAATTCACTTAAAAAGGGATGTGAGTGGAATTTCAGGAAAATTTAAAGACTTCTATTTTGATTTGAAAGAGGATGGAGACTGTGAACTGTAATGCAGCTAGTGGTCAACATGCCCTGTGTAAGCAGGTCAGGGTGCATGTATATAGTGACATGCAAAATGGCCCCAAGTTCAATTTTAGTGGAGAATGCTAGAAGTTCATTATGAAGGTATCAGAGTGGAACCCTGAAATGATTAATATAGTCTGAGATGTATCAGTGGGTCTCATATCCCTTACAAAAAGTCCAGATCTGGCATTAATGAAGTTTATATCTGGGTAAATAAAGTTTGATATGGACATATCAAGCGAAAACCTTAAACCCCTTTGAACCACCAGCCTACTGTCCGACCAGAAGTTGGTTGATTAAACCATGGAGCTATAAACTCTCAGTTAATAGCTCCATGATTCAACCCTTTGGCTGGATCATGGAGCTCTCAGTTAATAGCTCCATGGTTGGATGAAGTTTGTGGTAATGAAATTGTTAACTGGTTTCGGTTGATTTTAAGTTGCGGTGGATTTTAAGATTTGGCATTGTGGTCATAGGTTTTGTTTTGACACTGGTTTTGGTTAGAGAATGGAGGTAATATTCCCAAATAGTAATTGCTTGATTAGACCTTTAGTGTTAAGTTCATTTGATAATAGTAGCATCAGTGTAGGTTTTTGGCATTGTGTTAATTTTGGCATTATAATTTAAAGTGGGTTATGGCCTGGGCATAAAAGGTAGTTTTTCAGTCAATGCCCAAACTCAAGAGTTAATGAGGCATTTGACATCATTCTCTTTGAGACAAGCCCCACCCACTCGATCATTTTTGACAAATTGTAACTTCAATGGGGCAGTAAAATGAAATCTTCCGAGCAGGGTTGTTTTTGAAGAAGCCCTGGGTTTGTTATTGTGTTAATCTTGGAAAATTAATAACTTTAGATAAAAAAATTTTTTTGTCTGTTTGTTGGGTAATTTTGCCCCCAAAGAGAGTAAATTGATTTTTACTAATGTTAAAAATTGTTTTAAACTTGCCATGCTCCTGACTGGTTTGGCAGATATTGAAATTTAGGTGAGGTTTATTCGGAAATATTACAAGAAGCCCTACATTTTTATATCAAAAATAGTTTGTTGTAAAAACGTTTATTGGGATTAAAAGCAGATCCAAAAGTGTGCATTTCTTCCAAAATTTATATGTTTTTCATCGTTTGCGAGGAGTCTTGTGTGGGCCTATAGTGTTACTTCACAGGAGTGGACGTATATCATACTTTAAATGTTAATTTCTAGCTGAAAAGTTTAAGTTTGGGAGAGTTTTACAGTAAATGCAAGAGCCTAATGTTGACCTAAGATGGATTTCATTTTCAATTTGGAGTTCAAACTGTCGTTTAGCAGAAGGCCTAGACTTTTTTATGCCGTGCATAATTTAGAATTTTTTAATGATTATTTTTCAATCTTGGCCTAATTCCATAATCCATTTTTGGGGATGTCACTCTCATGTTCTTCAATTACAGTAATTTGCATAATAGATTTATCCAGGTCGTGGATCATAAATTTCTCATAATCTTAAGTTCAAGTTCATTATTGTCATATATGGTCATATTCACTTGGTTAGATTTGTGACCTGAGGTTATCAGACCGCATAGTAACCATGCACATTGGAGTAAAAACAAAGCGATCAGCTGTCTTTGTTTACATGCCATACGCACACAGTAAACACATACGGACTTGCTCACTTGTACTGCACAAAGCTTTGTTTTCACTTCAGCAAATGACGTCATCTCCCGGAAGTGAGGCGGCACCAACCAACTGAATATCCTATCTTTTGCACTGAGTGTAGGAAAGGTGCATATGCTAGGCAAGCTAAGCTTGCAACACTTGCAATTATGACTCCATGTGGGTATTTGTAGTCCATTATTTGCATATCAATGGGTGGTAATGTAGTCAGGTGATATATATACACCAATAGCAGTTGTGCATTTGCTGTAATTACACTGGCCTAGGAATAGGTCTGTATTTGCTGTGCTCTTTACTGTTTTTGCTGATTTTGGGATTAGATATTATTAGAAAGATATCTAAAAGAAAATTCTACATCACATAATCAAAAATCACTCTGTTACAAGAATGATTACTCACATCGCATGGGAAAAATTCATGGGGTAAATCTTTCAGTTTTGTAATGTTCTTTTTGTTTGTAAATTTCATCCTTTTTTTTAATCAATGATAAGTTTAAATCACTAATAATTGTTCAACCTTTAATTGAAAGTTTTACAAATATGACCATCATTTAAACATTCTTTGACCATGAAATCATCATCGGCATATGGCACTTTTGAATTCATTATATATTCATAAATCCAAGTGGGGGTGAATACATACAGAAAAAAAAGAACACCATTTCAGAGTTTGGGGATTGACCATTTTGTGTTTTAGATGGTGATGCTTCTAAATCTCTGACATTAGTGTTGGGTCACTTCAAAATTGTTTACACTTGTGACATATATGTTTAAGATTCATTTTATATTCTTAAGATCTTGCACATGTATATCATATTTTTAAGATTCATATTGCCACAGATCCTCTTGGTTTCTTGGCAAAGATTTCTTTGGGAAGTAAATAGTTTTGTTTTTGCAAAGTGAAACAAAGTGTGTTCCTTTGTTTGATAGAGTCTAATATCTTTTTATACTTTTCAAAGATCATACTCTTACAAACCAGAAACCATACCTACTTTTGCATAAGACTTTTTCAATGAAAGACAACCTCAACAAGATCATTTTCGCAAACGATTGTAGTGGACATGAGGAGAACATTTACATCAAAAAAAGTGAGTACTCTTGGCATTAGCTTTCCCTGTCTTATAATTACAGTATATCCTTTATGGAATTTGAGTTTATGTGACATCCAAAGTACTGTTTGGAAATTGCAGCCTTCATACCAATCAATCAATTTTTTAAAGAGTAATGTTTTGCTTGCTTGTAAGCAAGATCTCATGATTGCTATATTGGAACTTGTCATATACAGTACATAGATAGTATGCATTCTGTACCTTGGTTTTTTATTTTGAGTAAATAATATCATGAATATTAATGAGTGACTTAACAAAGCATAATGTGAAATTATGTAAAAGTTTAAATCTACAGCAACCACTTGTGTGAATTGCTTCACAGTCATACTTGGCGTGGTGGTGTATGCACATAATAGTAGTCATACTTGGCGTGGTGATGTATGCACATAATAGTAGTCATACTTGGCATGGTGATGTATGCACATAACAGTAGTCATACTTGGCATGGTGATGTATGCACATAATAGTAGTCATACTTGGCATGGTGATGTATGCACATAATAGTAGTCATACTTGGCATGGTGATGTATGCACATAATAGTAGTCATACTTGGCATGGTGATGTATGCACATAATAGTAGTCATACTTGGCATGGTGTGTATGGTGTCATACTTATGGTGATGTATGCACATAATAGTAGTCATACTTGGCGTGATGGTGTATGCACATAATAGTAGTCATACTTGGCGTGGTGATGTATGCACATAATGTAGTCATACTTGCATGGTGATGGCACATGATGTATGCACATAATGTAGTATGGTGATGTATGCACATAATAGTAGTCAAACTTGGCATGGTGATGTATTCACATAATAGTAGTGATGTATGCACATAATAGTAGTCATACTTGGCATGGTGATGTATGCACATAATAGTAGTCATACTTGGCATGGTGATGTATGATGTATGTCATATATGGTGATGTATGCACAGTAGTCATACTTGGCATGGTGATGTATGCACATAATAGTATAATGTATGCACATGATAGTAGTCATACTTGGCATGGTGATGTATCATAGTCATACTTGGCATGGTGATGTATGCACATAATAGTGATGTATGCACATAATAGTAGTCATACTTGGCGTGGTGATGTATGCACATAATAGTAGTCATACTTGGCGTGGTGGTGGTATGCACATAATAGTAGTCATACTTGGCGTGGTGGTGTATGCACATAATAGTAGTCATACTTGACATGGTGATGTATGCACATAATAGTAGTCATACTTTGGCGTGGTGATACATAATGTAGCGTGGTGATGTATAGTAGTGATGTGATGTATGCACATAATAGTAGTCATACTTGGCATGGTGATGTATGCACATAATAGTAGTCATACTTGCATGGTGATGTATGCACATAATAGTAGTCAACTTGGCGTGGTGATGTATGTACATAATAGTAGTCATACTTGCATGGTGATGTACTTGGCGTGGTGATGTATTCACATAATAGTAGTCATACTTGGCATGGTGATGTATTCACATAATAGTAGTCATACTTGGCATGGTGATGTATTCACATAATAGTAGTCATAGTCATGTATTCATAATAGTAGTCATACTTTGGCATGGTGATGTATTCACATAATAGTAGTCATACTTGGCATGGTGATGTATTCACATAATAGTAGTCATACTTGGCATGGTGATGTATGCACATAATAGTAGTCATACTTGGCATGGTGATGTATGCACATAATAGTAGTCATACTTGGCATGGTGATGTATGCACATAATAGTAGTCATACTTGGCATGGTGATGTATGCACATAATAGTAGTCATACTTGGCATGGTGATGTATGCACATAATAGTAGTCATACTTGGCGTGGTGATGTATGCACATAATAGTAGTCATACTTGGCGTGGTGATGTATGCACATAATAGTAGTCATACTTGGCATGGTGATGTATGCACATAATAGTAGTCATACTTGGCATGGTGATGTATGCACATAATAGTAGTCATACTTGGCGTGGTGATGTATGCACATAATAGTAGTCATACTTGGCGTGGTGATGATGCACATATGCACATAATAGTAGTCATACTTGGCGTGGTGATGTATGCACATAATAGTAGTCATACTTGGTAGTGGTGATGTATGCACATAATAGTAGTCATACTTGGTGTGGTGATGTATGCACATAATAGTAGTCATACTTGGCATGGTGATGTATGCACATAATAGTAGTCATACTTGGCATGGTGATGTATGCACATAATAGTAGTCATACTGGCATGGTGATGTATGCACATAATAGTAGTCATACTTGGCATGGTGATGTATGCACATAATAGTAGTCATACTTGGCGTGGTGATGTATGCACATAATAGTAGTCATATGCACATTGGCATGGTGATGTATGCACATAATAGTAGTCATACTTGGCATGGTGATGTATGCACATAATAGTAGTCATACTTGGCATGGTGATGTATGCACATAACAGTAGTCATACTTGACATGTTGATATATGCACATAATAGTAGTCATACTTGGCATGGTGATGTATGCACATAATAGTAGTCATACTTGGCGTGGTGATGTATGCACATAATAATAGTCATACTTGGCATGGTGATGTATGCACATAATAGTAGTCATACTTGGCGTGGTGATGTATGCACATAATAGTAGTCATACTTGGCATGGTGATGTATGCACATAATAGTAGTCATACTTGGCATGGTGATGTATGCACATAATAGTAGTCATACTTGGCATGGTGATGTATGCACATAATAGTAGTCATACTTGGCGTGGTGATGTATGCACATAATAGTAGTCATACTTGGCATGGTGATGTATGCACATAATAGTAGTCATACTTGGCATGGTGATGTATGCACATAATAGTAGTCATACTTGGCATGGTGATGTATGCACATAATAGTAGTCATACTTGGCATGGTGATGTATGCACATAATAGTAGTCATACTTGGCATGGTGATGTATGCACATAATAGTAGTCATACTTGGCGTGGTGATGTATGCACATAATAGTAGTCATAGTAGTCATCATTAGCGTGGTGATGTATGCACATAATAGTAGTCATACTTGGCGTGGTGATGTATGCACATTAGTAGGCGTGGTGATGTATGCACATAATAGTAGTCATACTTGACATGGTGATGTATGCACATAATAGTAGTCATGGCGTGGTGATTAGTCATACTTGGCGTGGTGATGTATGCACATAATAGTAGTCATACTTGGCGTGGTGATGTATGCACATAATAGTAGTCATACTTGGCATGGTGATGTATGCACATAATAGTAGTCATACTTGGCATGGTAATGTATGCACATAATAGTTACATGCTCTCAATGACAATGACAACAGTTTATTTCCAGCTTTGTACATCAACATCAAAAACATTAACAAAATAATTTATGCATACATAACAAAATAAATAAACATAACTGGAAAAGGAGGAAAAAGAAGTGTAATACTTATTAATCAATTCCTCCAAATCAATTCACATACAAAAACTCAAATCAATATTAGAATGGCTGGAAAGAAAAAGAGAGAAAAAAAAAAAAAAAAATCAAACATCTACAGTGATACATATACTATTAGGTTATGTTTGGCAATTTATTAAGTGAGATTTAAATAATTTTTCCTTATACCTTTTTTTGAAAATATTGATGCTATTACAGTTGGTAATGTTTTCATCACGTGTATTCCAAAGTTTAACCCCAGTGATAGAAATGCAGTGCTGCTTTTTGGTTGTTCGGACATATTTCTGTTTAAATTTATTCTTATATTTTGTATTATAATGTAATTTGTAGAGTTTATCAAAAAATGCGATTTAAGATTTAATGACAATGGCATATGAAAAGCCTTATACATAAAAATGGCAGTTTTAAGTTCAATAATCTAAAACAAAGTCAATAATCTCATGTTATAGAATAATTCAGCCTTAGAAACAATTCTAATAGCTCTATTTTGTTTTAAGAATAAGGGTAATATTTTTGAATAATATGTATTACCCCAGACCTCAGCACAATATGAAATATATGGTAGGAAAAGAGTGCATAAAGTACAAAGAGCATCCCTATGTAATAAATGACTGGCACGATAAAGTACTGCTATACTCTTAGATACTTTACTTGATACATGAGAAATGTGGTCCTTCCAATTAAGCCTATCATCAATTAACACACCTAAAAATTTTGGACATGGACATTTTGACATGGACCTTTTCAATATTAGCATATTAATTGTAATAGATAGATTTGTTTTTAATTTATAATTTGTGAATAACATATAATTAGATTTACTCACATTAAGTGACAGCTTATTGGCATTAAACAAATGGTGAAGCTTATTCAATTCACTGCTAACCTGTCTACATAAAATTTCAACGTCACTATTAGAACAAAATATATTTGTATCATCCGCAAGTACAGTAGTATAAATTTTAGTATACCTGATACATAACATATATCATTAATATAGATAATGAATAATTTAGGCCCAAGGATTGCCTCAATGTCAGCATCTTACTATTTCATCATGATGCTACTGCTTGCTTTAAAACCTGACCAAGATATACCTGTCCCCAGCTCAGGGGCAGTGAGGTATTACATGCCTGGTCAATCTTAATGGTTGCATATTTAAATTACAGTCACCATTTCAGCAAACTAGTGAGTAAGTTAGCAATTTCACAGATCACGCTGAACTCAATAGCACATTGTAAGTACAGTCTAATGCAGTGTAGACTATTTCAGCACATACAAAACAGTTGTCTACTCTCTGTTTAATGAAATGATTTTTTTTATGAGGGAGAGCATTTTTCATTTGATGATCATTTACATAGGAAACTGTAATAAAAGGGGGAAGTTCAGTAGAACAATTGATGAAACAGTATGATGTAAATTAAGGAAAGGTGAGTGATTTTTCAATTCCTTGGTGAAGAGGGGATATAGCATCTTTACTGCTTGTTCGTTCGTCCATCCGTTTGTCCGTTTGTCCATCTGTTTGTCCACATCTACTGTATGTGGGATGGTATGGCATATTTGACATAATGGCATGGCATGTAGGACAGGTTGGTATGGTGTGTTGGATGGCATGGTATGTGAGATAACAGCATGTCTGATGGCATAGCATGTCTGATGGCATAGCATGTCTGATGGCATTGCACGTAGTGGATGACATCTGAATTTCATGTGTGATGGCATGTGGGACATAGTGGGATGGCATGTGGGACAGAGGTAAGAGGTGTGTTATCGGCAGTGAGAGGATTCATATCGTTTTCGATGTCTAGTTAAAGCAGGCATTGCATCATGTTAATTTGCATAAGTGGACTCCGGGAAGTGGGCATGCATGGCTTGAAATAATTTTGCCCCAAACCGCTTGTAAATGAGGTATCTCTTGAATAATTGGCCAAAACCATGTAATTTACCTTGGTCTGTAGATAGACCCTATTCATTTTGGTGGTGATGTCATATTGATGAGGTGGTGGGGCTTAATATAAAACTATTTAAATGTCAAAATCTACAGAATTGTGTTTGATTTGCTTCACTACAGTACTTGGCATATGGTGATGTATGTATATAGTACATGCTCATAGTTTGAAAATTTATTTTCCATTAATTTGCATAATTGGCATGGCTTGATGTGATATTGCTCATACAGAGAGTAAACATGGTATTTCATAAACAATAGATTAGAACCATGTCATTTACGGTACACAGATACCTTAGGTACTGTCTGTAGATATGCCCTATTGTGTTTAATGGTAATGCCATGCATATTAGTGAGCAGGGCTTAATGTAAAATTGTTATGCTTATCAATGAATGAGCATATTTTGATGCTTTTTTTATTCATCTTATGCTTTGCATTATGTTTTAATAAATGATTTTTGTTCATTGTCATTGAATGTAATGTATAATGAAGAACGTAAAAATCTGAGGGGAGGATGATTTTAAGACACAGCAACAGGACCTCTCAGTGATTTCATGCACTGATAGAAAAATAATACTTAATTACATAAAGATATATGAGATGCATAGATGCTATAGATCACTTGCATAAAAATTGCAAATTGTATGGTTAGTTGTACAGGAACAAATCTTACATCTAAGGGTAGAAAATCTACTTGAATTTTAAAAAGATATTTTCATAGTGAGACTGGTGAGTTTTGAATAGTATTAAACATTTGTAGTCTCAATTTAAAGGAAACATAATGTCAAAAGCTTAAACTTGAAGAAAAGTAATGCCAAAAATTGCATCTTCAAAGCTTATTCCGTTCTTAAGTTATCCATGTTTAAAGTTGTACAATGGAGGCTGCCAAGTTGAAATACTACCAATGATGACATCATTTGCCCTGTCTTAGCATACAATAATGCATTTCTTTATAATTCTTCTTGAAAATTTTCTATCCAGTATGCTTTCACATGAAGTTCTAAAGGCTTGTAGCCATAATATCATGTACAAATAAAATTTCATAGACCCATGCAAAGAAAAAATAATTTCTTATAAGCTAGGATATTTAAAATGGATTATAAAGAAATATTTTATATCAAGAACTGTATTGAAGATGTCATTTTTAGGAATAGTAGTATGAACAAAATGGCTGCTCTCATGTGAGTTATTTTTGACAAAAATAATGTTTTAATTAATTGGATATTATATTGCTTTGGAAGATGTGAAATTTGGGTGAATGACTTATAATTATTGCTTATATCATAGCAAATAAGGAAAAGGGCAGACTTTATGTCTCCAAAGATAAATATCTTATGGATGAAGGATTGGCTAGAGATGGAAGAGGAAGTAGAGATTGAAGAATAAGTTGAAGAAAGGTAAAGGGGTTGTTGTATAGGCCCAGAAGTGGGGGGAGGGGAGTGGTTGGAATTTTTGAAAAAATGGTACTTGGCACCTCAAATTTCAACCAATATTACACATGACATATGACAGCCATTTTGCTTTGGCCGCCAACTTTGAAAACATTCCAGTACCCCTAGAACCATTGTTCAAAGTGAGAATGGAGGTTGAAGGGTGTCTGGTAGGCTGTAATAATAGCATTGTGGTGTAATGCATTTGTTTTCTTTGATGAAGCTATTCAATCAAGCAATTTTTAGAAATCATTCAAAAGCAATTGAATTGTCCATATAACTGCATAAATTAAATGAATTTTTTTTCTTCTTTGATTTAACAGAGATTCCTGCTTTTGACTATGCTTTGTTCCTGACCTCTACTTCAACAAGCAAACCTTACCTGCAGCAGAAGCTTGATAGACCACCCAAAGAGGAACAATTATCGGTGTCATTTTGGGTCTCTCTCCTCCCTGAAAATGATGCTGATAATTCATATCGTACTGATAATTGTACCATCATGTCTGGATCATTAGGCGCGAGCTCATTCATAGTAAATAAATGCTTTATTTATATGCAATATGTAATTGAAGGTATATGAATGTGTAGAGACAAGATCAGCTAAAACTTTTTTTAATCTATTAAAAACTATGAAAGGAGCAAAATCTTTCATCAAAACTTGGTTGAAAATTGGTCATATTTACTCCTTTTTGAAATTCTAAACATCGATATATTTGTGCTTATTTGGTATGTATGACTTGTTGACCTTGGAATGTTCTGATGCAAATCCATTTTTTGACGAAGTTGGTACAGCACATTCTGACCAAAAGGTGTTGGCTACTTATGTCCCCTTTATCAGTGATTCTGATAGGATTACACTTATGCAATGTCCTACAGTACTTAAGAAGCCACTCATATTTCCCTAATTCACATCATATTGCAACATAAAATTTCTAAAAAGTAACTTTCTCCCTTTTATTAGTTTCCTGCATAATTGATCTTCAGTGAAACAATTAACATAAAGCAATATCTTTCCTTAGGAGAATTGGTCTGTCAATCATTCACACTTAATGCACAAACCACCTCAGACATATGATACACAGCTATTTTGTCACCAGATTGAAAACAAATTTCTCCCACTCAGACACCAGTGATTTCAATCACAAAAGTGCTATGTGTACTCAGCACTGGATTTCTGTAATCTCATATACACAAATCTTATGCTACTTGGCTGTGGTGTGCATGGGAATGTCAGATAAACAGTCATTGTTTGGAGTGGAAGCAATACACTGAACAGAAAGTTTTCAAGATAAACTCAGGTGTCAGGTGCGGGTAGGCTTAAAGAGAAACTTTTCGGCATGAATGCTCTTCCCTATAAACCATCTAATTTGATTTTAGCAGAGTAGTTACCTTGTCATACAACTGTGGGTGTGAACTCAGTAAGAATATGATAAAATAGGACAAGAGGTCAATGTGTCAGTACCTTAGTGTACTGCTTTGTAATACAACAACTAAAGGTGCTTAAAAGTTCAGTGATCAAAGACGTCCATTTTATATGAAAGAGGACTTCAAAAGAAACAAAATGGTGAAGAAAGTGTTAAAAAATCTTATTCTGTTGAAGAGATATTAAAGTTTAAAGCACTGTCTTATCTGTGTAGTAATGACTGGTGTTGTAAATCTACTATGGAAAGTTGATGTCTTCATCCTCACATTCCTAACAATTTGTAATGTATTTTAAGGAAAGTTTAAAAACAAAATGCACTTTTTAAATTACTTTTCCTCGAACTTTCTTCAGGTGGTATATTATAAATACCCTTCCTAGATTCAGTTTTACTACTTTTTTGACATATCTAATGGTTTTAAGTCACAAAATTGCAGGACAAAGTATGATAGAATACACCAAGACTTTGAGGAATCTGAGGCTGTGACATCACAACTAGTCTGATTGAAGTCATTTCTACACAAATAATACCAAACTCTAAACTAAGATATGTTTAAGGGAATCAGATTTTTGAAAGCTTTCTCTACAATTCTGTTTCTTTTGAAGTCCTCCTTCATATAAGATAGACTTGCTTGACCCCTGAACTAATCCTTTAAGATGTGTAGCACCATGAACCTTCTGTCAAAATAAATAGATAATAGTCTGCTGAAGATTTAGTTTCGATTATGATGAATTTTCTCATGGAATTTAATTTGAACACTTTTTTTTTTTTAGGTGCAGCATTTGAATAATTTTACAGGTGAAGACAGTTTCATAGCGATTCACATGTTTATGAAGGAGGGCACCGTACTAACCCCAGATGTCAGCAGGAAGTTCCCATTAATGCAGAACAGATGGGAGTGGAACATGATTTCCTTCACATGGGGTCAAAGTGAATATCAGTTTTTATTGGTTCTAAAGCTAATAGCATAAGGAACCTATGCAATCAGCATGTATGTACATATGTAGGTACGTATGTATGAACATATGTATGTACTTTTCATCAATTGTATTCTCATCAAGACCATTGTGTCCATTAATTTTTACATGGAAAATCAGAAAATACACACTCTTAATGTGTTCCACAAGATAAATCAAGATTGTGCACAAGTATTTTAATGCATGATATTTGGTGAAAATATTTTTCATCTTTATAGTATTTCTTTGCTTTCTCTGAACCAATAGGATTTTGCAGAAATTGAAAAAAAACCTTCTTTATAATTACATTAATGCTACTTTGAATAAATAAAAGAAAGATAAGATGTTGGTATTACAATTGACCATTCAAAATCACATTTTTGCATATTTCATGTTATATGCAGTCATCTCAGAAAAGGAATTAAAACTTAATTTTCAAGCGTTTAAAATTATTGTTTTTAGACACAGTACACTTTAAGTCAACATCATTTGTAATTTTCGTTAAAGATTTACCCCAAATAGTTTCATTGCCATTATTATTATGCTTAATTAGTAGTAATTATTATGATAACATCAAAGAAAATGGGGTGATGATGATGACACGCAGAGATGAGACGGCAGTGAAAAGTTGACAATGATGACAAAGTTACCTATATACTGCAGCTTAAGCTCTAGGCAAGTGAAATTATTTCAGATTGATAAAATTACACAAATAAAGATACAAACAATACAAATGCACGCAAAAACATTAAAATAATTTAAGATAAAATCTAAAACTGTAAAAAATCTAAACCACGTCAGGATAAAAATACTGAGGAAACTAGGAATAAGAATAAGGCCCCTACATTACACTGATCAAATTGTAAGGCAATAATATTGAAGTAGTAATATACAGGGTAATACAAGGTGAAGGGGCAATATCCAAGACACAATTTTCTAGTGAACATTCAGCAAAGCTTTTTGACCCACAAGGATAGCTACAAAACCTCTCTAATACCAATATTTATCCCAAGTACTTACCTAAGATTCATAAGCAACTAGCATTTTATCACTTTAGAAGGCAAAAAAATTTCCATGAATATTTGAGAAGTTCACTGCAATACTATTATTATGATTTATATATAAAACCTTTATATAATTATCCTTGTGGTAGTGAAGTTGTTTATATGTTATATAGTTAGTATTGTGAGATAAGGATATAAATAACATTTGATGTTTAACAGGTTTTGAAAAGCCTCCATCAAACCCAAAGTCGGGACCAGCACCCCCTGCACAGTCACAATCGCAGGAAAAACGTCATTGTCACCCGCATCCGCCTCGTTCACTCCTCTCTCACCCACTCCCATCTCCTTCCCGGCTCCCCTGCTCCACCTGCAACACTGAAGTCTCCATCAAGCATACCCTCTTAACCTGTCCCCTATACCTGAACTCCAGGTCTCTTCTCTCCCCACCCACCTCAATCTCAGATTTATTCAAAAACAATCCTTCCTCCAACATTGTAAACTTCCTCCGGACAACAACCTCTTCCACCATATCTAATCTTCCTTTCTCTTCCCTTCTACACCTAATCAGTATTTTCTTGTCCCGAGACTAAAGTCCTTGTCACAGAATTTCATATTTTCTTTTTCGGGTAGGTATAATATCAATTTATTTGAATGGAATGAATTTCACCAATTTGATGGATGCTGTAGAAATGCAGGATAGCAATAAAGATGATACGAAAAAGTTCAGTGGAGATGAAATCATTATCAATTCTGGTGCTGATCTTGGAACAGATGGATGCAGCAATCTTGCTGTAGATGAGCTAAGTGTATATGATAAAGTGTTGACCATAAATGAGCTGCTTGCATTGAGAGTAAAGCCACTCAACAATAGTAACCAAAAATTTCCGGACAATACTTCTCAGGAATTCCTTAAATGCGTAGAAACACCAAGTGAGCACAAATCGTTTTGTACCTATTACTAAATGAGAACACAGATTTCTTTCAGGTCAAAATGGTGTCCATTGATCTGTTTTTATATTAGACATTAGATTCCTCAATCTTCCTTGGAACTTGGTTATTGGGTGGCTTAGTTAAGTGGTGGAGATGGCAGCATAGGGGGCTGGGGTAGGGAAAGGAGGTAAAGATTTGTTTAAGCCTTCTTATTACAGTCATGTCAAATGTATTTTGTTATTAATCTTATCACATTTTGTTAATTTTTATTTTCCTGTAAAAGTGGCCTTATTGTCCCAGAATTTTGCTTCATCAGATTTCTTGCACTTTTTTTTCCTGTCTGAATTTGTGCAGTTGTATATATCTCCTTCCTATTTTGATTATTGTAACTCCCAGTTAAAAGGCCATTGTCACAACAAATTTTTTTTTAAAGGGCTTACTGTTGTATGCTGCTTTTTAACTTACTGAGGCAAGATCACTTTCTATGACAAATAGAGTATTCTCATGTGATCATAACCATCGAGTGATTTATGTGAGTGCTGTTTGGAAATTATCACCAAAAATCCATCTCTTCTATTTTCTATGAGTTTGATTCCTCTGTATGTAGTTCAGCAGCATGTTTAAGGGGGCACATTTTAATTTTGTTCTTTTATTAGTTTAAGGGGTTTAGGGGAAAATTTAGGTCTGTTTGTTTTCGGGGTATGATTACTGATCATGACTCAAGCAATGATGTAACATCTGCCTATTTATTCTTTGTTGCTTTCTTTTCCCTTCAGGTAAAAATGAGCAAGCTGCGGATGTGGTAAGAATTGTACATATGATCGTGTTTTATAGTACATGCATACAAGATTGGCATATCATAGCTTGTTAAAGATATGCTCTAAGTACATGAATAAATCAATTTCCTATTGTTAACAATTTGATGCCCACATTGCTTGCATAAGATCCTTCTTACACTTCCTACACTAATCAATTATATGGCTTATTTTTCTTTTACATATACTGCATTTTATCTCTAGAAACACTGCTCCCTGATTTTGTATGAAGCAGCCAATGTTCATTCATCTCACAACTGATTTCTACAATTGTCATTTGATTTTAAGCTATATGAGATTTATATGAACAAAGAAAATCAAAACAATTGCTTTTTGATTTGTGAAAAAAATGGTGGAATGTAAATCTTGCCTAAATGGATTTCAAAACATTAAATGCTTAGCCTGAATAAAATTGTGAATCTTTCAGAAGTCAAATACCAAAGTGTTCTAGGACGCAAATAAAAGATCAATTTTGGGGGCGGGAGAGAGGGGAATCAGTAAGACTGGGTGGGCTTAGGATTTCTGAACTAGATTGTATTTGGGTAGAAATGCTAAGGATAGCGGAAGTATGCAGTTTATGATTTCTAGAATTCTAGTTTGTCATTGCTATTATAGATGTTGAGTTTCTATTTGACAGTGACTGAATGATTCTACCTTCATGATTTCACGTATGTCAGTGAAGGAAAAATGATTAGTCACAGAGAGTCAAAAACAAAATGAATACTTGAGATGGACAGAAGTCTTACATCCACACTTATCATCATGTTTAAAACTTATGGACATTACTTGTGTTTCATAAATTCTTGAACAGCTATTTACACATCTGAGCTGTTATATAGACCTTTTCAAATCTGGATCGTCAATTTCTGGAAAGCTAATTTAAATTATGCCACATGGCTGAAATTTTCGTGTCCATAATGGACCAATGCTATAATGGGGGAATCTTATCAACCAATCAAATATTGGAGTAATATTGACCATCTGCACAATTCATGCACAGTATGGAACCAAGCATATGAAATGCTTTTAAGTATCATTCGTATGTTATACATGAAGGTATTGGCTCTAAAAGTATGCTCTTTCAAATAAAATTTTACAAAAAAACATGGGAATATTCCTTTAATAAGCGTCTTAGTGGGAAAAATTTGTTTACAAACTGGTGAGAAAAATAGTTGTGCCTGAGGTGATGTGTGCATTAACTGTGAATGATTGACAGATCATTTCTCCTAAGGAAAGATATTGCTTCATGTACATTTGTGATTGTGGATTCCATTTGATTGCACTGTCTAATTTGATTTTGAACTTGGTATCTTCTTCTGGCCTCGTAACATTATTTCTTTTGTTTATAATGGTCTACTAGAACAGTAAAAACCTTTTATTTGTGGGTGAAAAAATGCTGTAGTTAAGCAAGATACTTTAATTAGACTACTTAGAATTACTAGCTATTCTTTGGTCATATATGAAATTAATTCTGCAGGAAATCATTATGAATTATATTTTAATGGATGTTTTAGAGAATATTAGCCTGGTCATTTCATCACAACTTGTATCAATATCTCTTGTTTTGGCGGTAAGATAAAGGGTGACATTTAGCATTTAGAAATATTTATGGTTTAAATACTTCACCTTTAAATATTTTGACATTGCTCCATTATGCAAATTGATAAAGAGGACATTTTTGCTTGCTTTTTAGCTGAGTGATATTGGTTCTGCTTTGTATAAACCAACCAATGATGTTGCCAAGGATTTAATCAAGCCTGAGGGTGTTCCTGAGTACTTTGAAAACTTGATGAAGGATGACAGTATTCCCATAGAAGATAAAGAAAAAGCTGCAAAGGTTTGAAAAGACTTATTTTTCAGTGGTTTTTAAAATGTTGAAAAGACTTACGTTTCTTTTTACAGTTTAAACATAAAGCTATTCTTAGATTGTGAGTTCACTTCAAAATTTGACACATTCGATGAATAACCCCTTTTCATAAAAAATTTCCAGTTTTGAACTAAAAAAATGCACAGCTTGACAAGTAAATTTTGCATGGATTAAACAAATCTCAAACTTTGATCAGTCTTAATTAACACAAATACAAATTAATGTTCTATTCAGATTGTAATACTCAAATGTTTGATGTGATTTTTAAAAAGATAAAAATATTACATAAATGTTTTTTCACTAAGCATTTTTAAATGTGATTTATTACTTGTTCCTTCATAGGAAGAGGTTTAAAGATATAAGGATGGCTACAAAATAATAATTTATTTGATTATTTCTCATTGAAAAAGAAGATTATATTCTGAGTACTTTGTGAATTTGCTCTTTAAGATCACAATTCAAAGATTTTTGTAGTATATGAAATAATTGTGATATATGAAAGAGCAGACAGCTCCAATGTTGAAACGTTGATTTTCCATCCGCCCATACAAAACGGGCTGCTTGGCATAAATGAGAGTTCCCCACTCTCGTGGCATGAGGCTTTAGTTCCTAGAGCACCCGGTGTGCTAGTTTTATTTGCCTCATTCCCTCGGGTTGATGTGTTTTCACTCTTAGCTCCCTTCCCACCATGAGGGTAGCCTTATGTTATACTGTGCCTATGTATTATATGTTAGGATATCTTCAACACAGGTTCCCCTATGCAGTAGACCATTAACTCGATCTGCTGTTGGCGCATGCTCAGGAGGTTGACGTCACTACAGGGTGACTACGGAATCGGCTGCAACTAGCTCCAAGGAGTTACAAGAGGGCCTGTATTTTCTTTTATGTCATTATCGTTAGGTAGTAATCTCATTGTGACGTGTTGAGAGCAACGTGACTTCTATTCTCTCCAACTTTTCATTCCGATTCACTTTACCTTGCACTTTACCACCTAAATTTTGTTTTGTATCTTCGTTTTCCGAGATTCTCTCTTTGTAGATGGGTATCTGCTTTCGGTGAGATCGTTCTTTTGTTTTTCTTTCCTTCAATTCTGACTAGACTTTCACGCCTTACCGTTACCTGCATGAGGTGTACCTCCGCTTTCCGTTTAGTATGCACTGCAATCGCCGATTTTGGCCAAAATCGACGGTTGCACATCACACGCCTCGCCAGAGCAACCTAATATGATATCATTATTTGCTTGGCCTGACACAGCTACGATCTAATTACATTGCCAACACGCACGAGTGTAATATGATGCCTCTATCTGATGCACGTTGGGCATATTATTAATGCCCCTATGATAGCATAGTGACAGGAAAGGGCTTGCACACTAAATGTGTACAGTGGCTCTCCTATAGTAGTTTCGCAATTTTTTTTCTAGTTGCCTCGGGTCTCTCGGCCCTTGTTTTTTTTCCCCATCATGACGAAACGCTTCTGCCTTGATCTTGACCCTCCCTCCCCTCCCCATGACCCACCTGCTACCTCCATTGACCATTATTCAGCCCCAGTCCCCAAAATTCTAATAATACAGGCCACCAATAAACCAGAAAGTTTGAAAAGAATTTCCCCTTTTCTCATACACAAGGCGCTCCAAGGTCTTGTCGGTACCCTCCCCAAAGTCCCTACCCTCAGATCCGGCGATCTCTTGGTGCACTGCATTAGTGACACTCAAGCCGGTACCCTCCCCAAAGTCCCTACCCTCAGATCCGGCGATCTCTTGGTGCACTGCTTTAGGGACACTCAAGCCACCACCCTCCTCACCACCAAAAGCCTAACCAATCCCGTATTGACGTTACAGTCACCCCCCACCTTTCCCTGAACTCCAGCAAAGCTGTGGTCAGAACTAGAGACCTTGCCTACCTGACCGATGAAGACCTCGTAGAGGAACCTGCCAATCAACACGTTACTGAAGCTCGTCGTCTCATCCTTAAGAGAGACGGTGCTGAAACACCTACCAATACCATCTTCCTGACTTTTTCCACACCAACTCTCCCCTCCAACATCACCCACATCACTGCTGGCTACCCAAGAATCCCAGTCACCCCTTATATTCCTAACCCCCTCCGTTGTCATAAATGCCAGAGGTATGGCCATGGTAAAAACTCCTGCCGCAGCCAAGTGCGCTGTGGCAATTGTGGAGCCCTGGACCATGACAGCACCTCCTGCACCAGCACCCCACTCTGCACCAATTTTGACAGTACTCACCCAGCCAACCATCCCTCCTTCTCAAAAGACTGCCATACCTGGATCCAGGAAAAGGTGATAACCAAACTGAAAACCCTTAATCCCTAAATTCTCCAAAGACAAGACAGTCTGCATGCACTTTTGTCATTTCAACAACCTCCACCCCAATCCGAACTTTGTGCTCAATGGGAATCGCATCCCTAAAGTTTAACACACAAAGTTCCTGGGTCTAACTCTTGACCCCAAGCTCACCTACAAGCAACACATTACCAAGCTGAAACTAAAATGCAACAGTTCCCTCAACCTCCTCCGACTCCTCTCCAACACCACTCGGGAAGCGGACCGCTATACTCTCCTCAAAATTTTCAGGCTCACCATTCGTGCCAAGCTTGACTATGGCAATATTGTCTACTGTGTCGCTCACAATTCATACCTCAACCACATCAAGACCATCCAAAATGAAGCCCTCAGGCTTTGTCTAGGAGCCTACAGGACCTCCTCAATCACCAGCCTTCATGTTAAAGCCAACGAACCCCCCTTTCTACTTAGATGTAGAAAGCTTAGCCTCTCCAATGCTTTTAGAGTACTCACCAACACCCAGAACCCTGTTTACAACCTCATTAGGTACCACAATTTCTCCTCCCTCTTTGATAGGACTAAAGCCCTATCCCCTCCCTTTAGCTTATGCATTAAATCAGACCTCTTTCATCTCGGCTTCAAGCCCGCCACTCTCAGCACCTACTCCTGGCCCACTTTTCCTCCTTGGGCCACCCCCCCTGCCTTCTGTCCACCTAGACCTCTCCACTTATCATAAAACTCAAACCCACCCTTACCTCTTCATCAATCTCCACAACCAAATCAAAGACCAACTCTCAAATTACACCTCCATCTATACTGATGGCTCCAAGGAAGGCAACAAGACAGCTGCTGCTGCCATCATCCAAGACATCACCCTCAGTAGCAGACTTCCTGACTACTCATCCATCTTTTCAGCCGAGGCTAAGGACATTCTCCTCGCCCTCAACTTTATTGAGTACTCTCCTCTCAGCCACTTTGCCATTTTCTTCGACTCAAAGGCTGTTCTTACTTCATTACTCAATCTTAAATGGGATAACCTCACATGCCACCTCCTCCTCTGGAAACTCTTTTCTCCCACCCTCTGCAGAAAAAGGTTTTTTTTCTTCTGGATACCCAGCCATGTTGGCATCCCTGGCAATGACAGGGCTGATGCAGTTGCTAAGCTTGCCCTCAACCTCCTCCCTGCCTCTTTTTTCAAAACCCTCTGGGACATCTAACCGCTTATCGCTTTCCTTGTTCATGACCGCTGGCAAACCTCATGGAACTCCCAAATTGATAACAAACTTCATGTCATCCAGCCCACAATCTTGATCAAATCCACCATCAACAACCTCTCTCGTATCGACAATGTTCATATTACCCGTCTTAGAATTGGTCACACCCACCTCACTCACTCTTATCTCCTTATTGGCTCCCCCCAACCCCTCTGCAACAATTGCCATTGCACCCTCACAGTCCATCACGTTCTCCTTGCTCGCCCCCTGTACAACCTTCCCAGAGCTTCCCTTGCTCCCCCACAACTCAATTGCTGAGTTCTTCCAGAAAAATCCTCCGCATAAAATTATCTCCTTCCTTCATCATGCCTCCCTCTACGACCATATTTAATTCTCCTCTTCCACCCCTTCTCTACTTTGTTTTAGTTTCAACCATGCACATCCGCTCTCAATCACAGCTTTCTGACCTTTTGTTCTTGAATTTCTCTCATTCTCGCCCTGTTTCCTCTACTTCCTACCTCTAGAATGATCTGACCTCTCAGGCACAATTTGACCCTCGTTGTCATGGTGCCATTAAGCCCTCATCAAACAAACAAACATAGTAATTAATCAGGGTATTGTAAAGCATACGGTAAAGAGGTGTAGCCACTAGCTGTACAGCTACATGGTAAAGAGAAAATATATCAAGTTCTATAAGAAGTGTAGCTTCCCGGAAGTTAACTTCTTCTCGTACAAGTAACCAATTGCTACATAGATCCACGGTCATGAGAACTATTAAAGGGAACGTCTCGTGTATTATGTTAGCATTTCACAGAACTATAACTGAAATCATGGACACCGAGGACAGGTCGTCCGGTGCTAGACACACCTCTGATGTCCTACGATGCATTGCTTGTAAGCAATTTGTCAAGCTACGGCCAGGAGACATCCATAACACATGCTATGCTTGCAGGTTATGCTGTGAGTCAAATCCCTGTACATACTGCAGTGACTGGGATGATGCGGCTTGGTCAGAGCATCCACTCTTCCGCGATCGGCACTTTCAGAAAGTGGCCGAGAGGGCGGTGAAGAGAAGATCGGATAGACTGTCCTCGTCTTCTCCCCTTCCACTTGTGCCTCCTAAACCGAAGCCGCAGCTGCCCCCTCCTACTCGGGGCAGAGGCTGCTACCTACACTCAACAGGGCGCTCTCTACAGAGCCCCCCCCCCTCCCGAGCAGGTGTACACCTTTTTCCACATGATACTGCGGCGACGCCCAGCACCTGCCAGGCTTCTGTTCCTCCGATTCTGTCCATTCCCGAGCAAGGCAGGTCGGACCTGTTCGCGGGTCACTTCCGAGACATCTTGTTGCGCCAGGCGGTCGGCAAACGGGTGGGGAAGAGGCAAGGGGCACCGCCTTTGACCCGCCTCGGCACCCCCACTGATAGGCGGTGGGGCATCTTGGGAAATTTACAGAGGAGTGGTGCAAGGTCACAGACAAGTGGGTGCTGAGAACTGTCCAGCAGGGTTAGCTGCTCGAGTTCACGTCCCCCCCCACCGCAGGGAGGGTTTTTTGCCCCACCCTCCTTGATTGGACAGCCATGCTGAGTTGTTATGGACAGAGATCGGGAAACTGCTGTCAAAAACGCTATCACCCCAATCATGAATCCACCCAAGGACCTTATAATGTCCACGTTTTACCTGGCCCCCAAGATGGGGAACAAGTGGCATCCAATCATCAACCTAAGACCACTCAACAAACTCATTCATCCGTAAAAATTCAAGTTAAAGACGTTGCACTCTTTGGGCACGAAGGACCTTTAAGCTACCTCTGTCGACACGTATCTGCACATGTCAATGCTTGAAGAACGCAAGATGTTTCCTGGCATTCCAATTAGAGGGAGTCATGTACACATTCAGGGCATTACCCTTTGGTCTGTCGACCTTCCTCAGGATATCACCTGGATAATGAGGGTTCTCACGGCCTTTCTGTGGAAGCAAGGCATAAGAATCTTTATGTATCTGGACGACTGACTCATCATCGCAGAAAATGCACCATTGCAGAACACACAAACATAGTCATAAGAGTGGCACAGAACTTAGGCTGGGCTATCAACCGTGCCAAGTCCAATCCAGTTCCATCACAGAATCCCACCTTTCTGGGAGCAATCCTGGATTTCACATAAGTCTGGTAGATGTTAGTCCCAATGTGCAGATTTCACATTCGGGACCTACAATTTCACCTATTGGACTTTTTCATCCCAGGAGGGACCTCAGTGTTTCCGTTCCCTGTCCACAGTAAGTAACATCTTGTGGTGGTGCGTCCACTCCAACCTGGCCAAACCATCACTGTCAGTGGTGACAGACGCATCTTTGACGGGGTGGAGAGCGCATTTAGCATGGTCCCAAGTCGCAGGATTTTAGATGGGCATGCACTTGGTGCAATCAGCACATCAATATGCTGAAACTACATTAGTTGTTGTGCTCTTTAAAGTCTTGAACAGTCAGACCCGACCTGATATATATAAGCAGCTCGGGTCAGACTTTTCCTCTTTATTTTCTTTATTCTGAAAACCACAATTGATTAGGATTAAATTTCCCTTATCAATGGCTCCATTGTACTTGTTCTCCTGTTGGTCTCGGGTTGTTGTGGAAGTTGGTGTAGAGTATTAAACTAGCAGCGGAAGAAGTCTTTATTGTGGTTGAGTGGTTATTTTATTAAGATAGGTGGTTTCATTATTTGCTACAGTAAGTTTGTGGTTATGATTTGCTGGAACAAATCTTTAAGGAGAAGGACAAGACATGTAGAGGCAGTGCACGAGCACTTCTTCACTTTTTACCACAATTAAGGAACAAAACTGTTCTAATAAGCACCAACACCACCACCGGGAGCACGAGGTCCAGTTGACTTCCTTCTTGGTGCATGACAAACAAGGTCAGTCTTCATGCTGTCCACCTGCCTGGCAAAGAGAACATGATCGTGGATCTGTTGTCTTGCCTCAGGGAGCACCCACAGAGTGGGCTCTCCTATCACAGGTGGCCAGCACGATGTGGATGACTTTTGGTATCCCGTATCCATAGACAACCACAAGCTACCAACTTTTTGCACTCTGACTCCCGACCCGAGAGTTTGGAGGGTTCACGATCAAGTGGACCCACTTCGTGGGCTACGCCTTTCCGCCGGTCGTGAAGTACGATCAGTGTCACATGTTACTTCTGTAAGCTCCCAATTGGCCTGGCCAACTGTAGTACCCTCACCTGCTCAACCTAATCGCAGGCTTCCCGTATGAGCTTCCAGTCAGGGATGACTTAGTCTCGATCCCGGGCTCAGGCAGATTGCACCACAATCCAAAGGCACTCCATTTGACTGTGTGGCCTATATCTACGAATCCTTGGTGTTACAGGGCCTTTCTCAAGAAGCTGCTCAGGTGGCAGCCCAAAGTTGGAGACCCTCCACTTTGGGGCTGTATTCTACCAGACTTGGAATGTTCGGAGACTAGTGCCAGATTCATCGGTTTCTCTACATTCGGAGTTTCTTGGTGACGTAGCAGATTTCTTATTGTATCAGTTTAATCTGAATAAATCTATCAATACAGTCAAGGGTTTTTGGACTGCTATAGCAGCTATCCACCGGGATTTTCCAGTGGATAGATCCAACCACTGGAATGATTAGTGAAAGGAATGTTCTTTCAAAGACCCTCAGTTAGGAACCTTGCTCCTCCGTGGGACATGCAAGTGTTTTTGAGACACTGGCAAGGGCTCTCTTTGAGCCGCCGTCTACATGTCCGCTCAAGGAACTGACACTTAAAATGTTTTTTCTGCTTTCCGCGGCCTCTGCTAGGTGCAGGGGCGCTGTTCAAACGCTTTTCCTCAAAGAGGGACATATTCGCTTCGAGTATGGGAATGTATGGCTTGTGCCCGACCCGGCCTTTTTGGCCAAGAATCAGACTTTACAGTTTCTTCCGGAACCAATATTCCTTCCGTTGCTCTCTACTTTCTCTGACACATCAGAGGACAGGGCCTGGTACCCCGTCTGATGTCTCAAGAAGACATTAAGTGTACCCAGTCATTACGCGGTGACGTAAAAGCTTTATTCGTGTCTTTACGAAACCCGTATTGCGTCATTTCATGCGACACTATTTTGCGGTGGGTTGTCCAGGCAATCACGTATGTTCAATTGGCATTGTTCACGGAACAACCGGTCAAGGCACATCAAGTATTGAGGCATAGCTACATCAATTGCGCTTTTTGGTGCGGTTCCCCATAATGAGATACTTCTTGCTGCTGTCTGGAAAACACCAGCCACATTCGTCTCCACAGATCTGAAGGACATACCAGACTATCAAGGCGGAATTGCAAGGGTCATTCTTTCCAAAGAGGACTATCCCTTTCAGAAGGTGAATATTATTGTCTTTTATTCACATTCTTGTTTCGATTATAATACATTACTTAATTTCATTAAGATCTTTGATCGTTTTCTCATACTGACGAATTTCTGCCATTGTTGGGCATGTTTTAATTAGTTTATTTCAACTAACGGTTTGTTTTTGCTCATGTTTAACAAAACTACCTCGGTTTGCTGGCGAACCGTGTAAGTTTTTGCTGCGACGTATTGGGCTTTGTTTACAGTTTGTTTTCTGTACACTAACACTTTTCAGTTTACATGTCCTTTTGGGCGACTAACCCATGTTCATGGGACGTTTTGCCTCAGTTAATACTAACAGGTGGTTTCCTGTTCCTTGCGTTATAACTAGGAATAATTTATTATATTTAGTAATTCCTATTTAGAGGTTTTTTTGTCCTTAAGAGGATAGAGTAACTAGTCCTTCAAGTAGGAACACTAGTTAGAGTATAAGAACCAGTCTGTGTGGGCTTCGACCTGAACTCCCTTCCTTACTTCTGATCCTCGGTTGCAATCTGATTGCATATTTATAACATGGAAGGTAAGATATAACTTAAAGTAAATTAACCCGCTTAGTATAGCGGGGATATTTACGAGAGTTATACTTACCTTCCATGCACCCGCCCACCTCTCCTCTCATTCAGGCCTTGGTAGAATGTTAAGTGAGGGATGTTAGAGGTATGCTTGAGGTTAGGGCTGGGTTGGTAAATACTTTTTAGTTTGGTTAGAAGTGCGTTAGAATTAGGCTAGGGACCAGATTGCATTTTGATAGCATGGAAAGTAGGTATAGCTCTCATAAATATCCCCGCTACACTAAGTGGGGGTAAATTTCTGACCTCTTCAAGAACAATCCTCCCTCCAACATCATCACCTTCCTCCACAATAACAACTTGTTCCACCTGATTTAATCATTACCCCACACTCCCCCCATTTTCTATCTTACCTTCCTATCCTTCTTTCCTTTTTATTATCTTTATTTGCACCTTTTTTTTTCTTTTTTTTTCTCTCCTTCCTATCCCTTCCTCCTCTCCCAGTCATCTCTATCTTAACTCTTCTACCCTAAATTTTTAAAACCCTCTTGGCACATTTGACTGTTGCAGTGCTGTTAAACATCAACAAACCAAACTAAACCTATCCTGTATTTAAGGTTTATCTTCGAGGAACGAAGTTGAAACCAGAGGTGCAGGAAGCGCTTGGAGAAACTCTCCCATTTCCTAAGAGGATTGCATCTTCCTTGTTGCGTGCTCTTTCCCAGTTGGAATCTGGAGGTAAATTGAAGTTGATGAATTAAATTACACAAAGGAAAATTACTCAGCAAACAGTAGATCTCAAAAGCTTACTCAGTTAACATGATATGTCCTATTCGTAGCAACTGTAGTTAAAAACATAAATTTTACAAGTACAATTTTTCTGTATAAACCAGAAATTTTGTTTTCTGAAGCCTCTCCTCCCCCATCCAAAAAAGTGCCTCTTTCTATGCAGCTACCTTGTACAATGTATTCATACACTCATCTTTTACTTGTCATTCATAGTGTTAGTTTACACTCCCTTCTTTTGTTTTCTAGGGCTGTCATACATTGATGGAACAGGTTTCTGGAGTAGCGGTAAGTAGCACTTGAGAGACAGACTTGACAGTTTTCTATCAAATTCATTTAATTATATGTACATAGATAAAAGCAATATGAATATTCATGTTTGGAAAGCTCCTATGAAAAAACTTGTTGGACCATTCAGATTCTAGATGAGTTTTAGATGGTGAACTCATATGGTGTTTTAAAAGAAGTTTCCCATTTGCAAGATTTACCATTTTAAAATCTTTGTTTGATGATCTTTTCCCAGTTTTTACTGCAACACTCCATTTTCTATATCAAAAACATTCTGACCCTGTTAATTTATTTATGCTGAATAAAGTCTGAAAGAATGAGAATATAAAGCAATTTAACTGACTTATTTATAACCTAATTGACTTCATGGAAATTATGTATCATCAATTTATGTTTAAATGTTTAATCAGCAGTGTTTCTTATGCAGAAATGCTTCATGACTGCTCTACCATCAATAATCACAAAGCCAACAATCTCTCCTGGCCAATAGTTTTTCTAGAAATATTTGAATTCTTTTTAGACATGAAAACAACTTCTCACATGATGCTGGTGAATTTGTTATTGGGTGATATATTTTGGAAAGTTTCCAAAAGTGTGGGAAGGACCACTCTTATGTTTTGCTCTTAACAGAATGTAAAATGATGAGGGGCAATGTTAAATGTCTTATGAGGGCGGTTTGAAAAAAGTATGGGACAAGGAATGTCTTTGTATGGAGCATTCCACAGTCTGCTGCATACATAATGTACAGTATATGAGAATGGCTCTATCATGCAGGCTTCTTGAGTCTTCCAGCGATCTAAAAGGGCCATTCTACAATGTATCTCACATGTAAAAGACTGGGGAATGGACCAAACATGCCCCTGTGGTCTTTCACAGATCTTCAAAGGCCATTCTACAATGTATCTCACATGTAAAAGACTGGGGAATGGACCAAACATGCCCCTGTGGTCTCCCACAGATCTTCAAAGGCCATTCTACAATGTATCTCACATGCAAAAGACTGGGGAATGGACCAAACATGCCCCTGTGGTCTCCCACAGATCTTCAAAGGCCATTCTACAATGTATCTCACATGTAAAAGACTGGAGAATGGCCCCAACATGCCCCTGTGGTCTCCCTGGGATCTTGAAGGACCATTTCACAGTCTCTCTCACATGCAACGTACTGGAGAATGGCCCAAACCTGCCCCTGTGGTCTCCCACAGATCTTGAAGGACCATTTCACAGTCTCTCTCACATGCAACGTACTGGAGAATGGCCCAAACCTGATTCTGTGGTCTCCGGGGGATCTTTAAGGGTCACACATACCAGACAGTAGCATGCATGGACCATATTCATGTGTGTTTTCTTTCATATACTTGTATCACTCCAGAGCACTAAGGAAGTTACAAGAGACTTGTTGAACTTTGCTGATAGCTACGGGAAATCACTTCTAAGTTATCCTGGAAATTCACTTCAAGATAAATCAGATTCTGTGGGTAAGTGCCTTATCTAAAAAGCAATGAATCTTACATCTGTGAATTGACTGTGGCATTCATTGCACAGATCCATTTCAATTTTGTCATAGTTATTGATAATGAAGGTGCCACAGTAAGAACATTAGTTATTCTATTCAAAGGAAGATAACCGTAAGTTTCAATTTTCTTTTATATAGTAGAAGACTATTGAAGAAATTATTTTGTAAAAAATTACGTTAGTATCTTATATTGTTCAGGATATAACATTTCAAAGCATTTTTGAACACTTTATTAAGATATATGGACAGGTAAAGATTTTGCCATAAATATGTTCCTTTTAATATTCTGAACATTTCATTAAAGGTATATGAACAGATAGAGATTTTTCCATAAATATTTTCCTTCTAATATTCTAAACATTTCATTAACCTACATCTATCAAAAATTTCCACTCGTTTCTGAGATATTTGCAAAAAAGTGAAAAATTAAGCCTCAAGAAATGGCTGGACTTCCACTACTAAAAAAAAGAGTGTGATGTAAGAATAAGGACACAGCGAGGCCTACAATGCATAACTTTCACAGTGTCACATTGAGCAAAACATCAGTTTTATTTAATCAGTCATCAGAACATTGCTTAATTAGCGATATGTAAACTATTTAAGGACATATTCTTGTGGATAAATAGGAAATATTCAATCAAATTATTTCTTTATGATTGGCGAACTCCACTTGTTATATTAGGCTGTAAGTAATACTGTATGGTACACTGTAACTTTTACATAATGTTAGTGTTGTACTGTCCTATCCTTAAGTCACGAGAAACCAATACATAATGAGCCTACATTTGGAGACCTAGAAATAAGCCAGATTTTTTACATTTTGGGATCGATTTTGTAAGAAAGTGTTTGTGGTGAGTGTTTATGAAGAGCATTTACATCAATTTATGCAAAATGGTTGCTACCTGTCCATATACCTTTGCGGTGAATGTTTATGAAGGGCATTTGTATTAATTTATGCAAGGTGGTTGCTACCTGGCCAAATACCTTTAAATCCATTTCATATGTCAGGAGAGTTACAGGGTGTAGTTATGTAAGTGTTAATTACCAATATAAATTTTGAGAAGAATATGTTGAATACAATAAACAAAGTGGTGGAGAAACTACAATATTTTATTCTGTTAAGGAGGTGTGGAAAGTTTTATTGTAGAAGATTGACACATCACACCCTCACTTTCTTACAATTGACCTCTCTGAGTACGGAAATAGGCCACACCCACCATAGCAGCATGGAAATAGGCCATGCCCACCATAGCAATACGGGAACTAGGTGAGGCAAACAAACCTCAAATCCGCAGTCATGCATGACCAATGCATTGACATTTAGATGTGCATGTGGCCTACCCCAAGCTTTGATCCGTCTATGGTACTTTTCCGGATCTTTAGAGTTTTTAGCAAAATTAAGGAATAAAAAAAGATCAGTTTGCTAACGGATAATGGGAATCAGATTTTCAAAGCCCGTAGCGGGCCCATAGCGGGCCTGTAGACACAACAAGTTTTGTTCACAATATTGTCTGTCACTCAGTTGGTGTGTGCAGAAGTTTGTTTTGTGCAGTATATTGCATTGACTGCATGAGCGTGTGTTGCTATAGCTATCTGTACTGTACTAGAACCCCATAAGATTTCTACCTCAGTTATGCTGATTTCGTTGCTAGACAAATTCTTGCGGTGATTGGTTGAAAAAGCTATCATTCTACTAACTCAGAGAGGTCAATTGCTAATGTATTTTTAAGAAAATTAATTCAACCTATTTAAGACTTAATTTTTTTCTCTTCAAACTTTTTCAGGTCGTGAACTATGATCAACTTCCTAGATTATATTATTAGATTCCCGTACTGAAATATATAAAGCCTTTCAGGGTTGTGAGGATGTGATGTCACAACAAGTCTGATTTGAGTTGTTTGTACATAAACGAGATAGCCTGGCCAGGAGCTGAGAGCTTCAAACTTGAATATCTTTTTAAAGGAATACAATTTTTGAATTGCTTTAGTCATTTTGAAGTCCTCTTTCATATAAGATTGACTTGCTTCACCAATAAACTAATTCTTTAAACATGGGCCCTTTTTGGTTACAAAGTATAAATATAGGATGCAAAAGTTTTGGAATTCCTTCTGTATTAGCTTTCAAAGAAAGCCTTTTCTAAAGTGAATCCAGAATATTCAAATCTGTTATACAATTTCACACAAAATGAGTATCCATCTTCTTTATATACAGAGACAATTTTTGAGCGGGGACTTGTTGGAAAAGACATCACCCTAAGTCCTACTATTGCTGATGGGACACAGGTGAAGGTGCCATCAAGTGTATTTGGAAGTAGGTTTTTGTTTTTATGTTGTTATCTTAAAGCAATATTTTCCCCTCCTTATCAAGAAAGAAACAAAATTATATTTTATCACTGCAGAGTGTCAGTTATGTGTTTCATTCAGAAAGTGAAACTATAGGAGCTTATGCTAAATTGTAGAGCCATCTAGCTTATATCTGTAAAGCAGTTAGTTAATCATTATCACTGGTGATTGACACATTGTTTTAATAAACAGATATAAGGTCAGTGAATTTCTGTATTGTTAAAAGAGTACTAAACCCTGAACTGATCACTTGTTTAATTTTGAAGTGAGCACTTTTAGTTTTCGAGTTATAACTGATCAAACTTGAATCAATTTTTAATTTATGCAAAAGTTGTAATATACGACTGAGTGGTTAACTCAAAATCTCTATGCAGTTCTTTAAATTTCTTTACTACATCTTAATTACTAAATTGATGCGGGAAAGTCTATTCCTGTTAAGATTTGATTTGGAGTATCATAAAGACTCAAAGACTGTTGGTCAGAATTTGCTGCACCACTTTAAAGAATTGTGAAAGACATTTGAAAAAGAGAGGGTTTATGAAAGAAAATACCAAGGTAGCCAGAATTGTGAAAGACATTTGAAAAAGAGAGGGTTTATGAAAGAAAATACCAAGGTAGCCTTGTAATACATCACAAATTTGCATAACAATTTGAATTTTGATGCCTTAGATTTATTAGAAATGCTATAAAATGGTAAATATTTAACCAATTTTAGACCATTCACTAGAAGGATATTTTTTTAATTAAATCTCAATCCTAACACGTTCTCCTTGCTTGCCCCCTGTACAACCTTCCCAGAGCTTCTCTCGCTCCCCACAACTCAATTGCTGAGTTCTTCCAAAAAAATCCTCCAGATAAAATAGTCTCCTTCCTTCAGCATGCATCCCTCTACAACCATATTTAATCCTCCTCTTCCACCCCCTCTCTACTCTGTTTTTAGTTTCACCCTTGCACCTCCTCTCTCGATCACAGCTTTCTGGCTTTTGTTCTTGAATTTCTCTCTTTCTTCCCCTGGTCTCTTTCCTTACTACCTCTAAAATGATCTGACCTCTCAGGCACAATTTGACCTTTGTTGTCGTGGTGCCGTTAAGACCTCATCAAACAAACAAACAAACAAACTCAATCCTTAAAAACATTTCAAAAAACAATTGTTGTGTGCTAATTTGAGTTAGAAGGATCTTGGGATGGGGGAGTGGAGTTTTATCTTTAGGGGGAGTGGTGTTATCTTTAGGTACGTGATCTAGGGGAGAGTGGAGTGGTATCTTAAGGTACGTGATTCATCCATTTCATATTTGAATGAAAACTAAATTTCTATTCTTAATTTTTATTCAACTAAATAAACACAGAAAAGTACCGAACAGAATTTCAATCATAGAAATCTCGAGAAATGTTTGGATTTCAAATAAGAAAAAAATGTTAACTTCAATTTTCATTAAAACATGTTAACAATTTCTAAGAAAGCAAGGATGTAACATCACTATTCTACTAATGACTTTCTACTCTAGTCATTTTCAAACAAACATGGGTGATGCTTAAAACATTTTAATTTTGGGAATGTAGTCAAATATAGTTGTTTCTGCACACATCTGTTTGTATTTTTCCTCCTCCATACAAGACATATTTGTCTGACTGTTAAACAGGGAATCTCATCTCACTAAAATTCGTAAAATTGTGATGTTCATATCTTTCACGTCACATCCGGTTGTGGATTGTTTCTTATTAAGTATGCACGTGTGTATGTACAGAGTGCTAGTCACTTCTGCAGCAGTTAATGATTGGTTGTCAGTATTTAGGAAGCCTGCAAGGATACATCAGTCTTATCAGCTATTCATGTAGCAGTTAAAGAGATTTGGAAAACTGGTATCTGGCCAGAGGAAGCTACAATATCAACCTACGTGGCACTCTTCAAAAAGGGTGATTCAGGGACATGTTCGAACTACCGCACACTAGCTTTGATCAGTCACTCCAGTAAAATAGTTTTGTATCTCCTCCTCAATAAACTCCAAGCTATTGCCAACGTTGAAGTCAGCCTTAACCAATGCGGTTTCATTCCTGGCAGATCTACAACTGATGCCATATTTCGCTTTAAACTTATGGCTTAAGCTCATATCGCAGTGAAGAAGCCCCTCCACGTCACATTTGTTGATTTAAAAAAAGCATTTGACAGTGTCATCCACACAAAAATGTTGGACGTACTCCAAGACTTCAATGCCCCTGCTGATGTGCTTCGCCTTATTGCTAACCTTTACTCCAGAGCTAAGGGCACCCTGACATGGAAAGGTTTAAGTACACCAATATTCAAGACACCAGTTGGAGTGCGGCAAGGATGTCCTCTCTTGCCAACTATTTTCTACCTTTACACAGAGGCAATGATGCGTGAATGGACTCCAATTGAACATCTTGTACCTCCAGATGTTGGAGGCTTTACTACCAATGAACTACGATATGCAGATGATATTGCACTCCTGGCACTAAGTGCTTATGATGCAGAAATCCAGCTACAGTCGCTTGGTGTCATTGCTCGCAATATGGTCTCCAACTACACCCTGATAAAACTGAGTACATGGTGATACAGCCCACACTGGATAACCTCTCAATTTCATACAATGGTACTGCTATCAAACGTGTCACTTCATTCCGCTACCTTGGCTCAGTCCTGTCCTACAACACTGATGATTCTGCAGAAATACGAAGCCGCATTGCAATGGCAAAACAGAGCATTAACCAGTGTAGCTACATAAAATTCACTCACATCGACTTAGAGGTGAAGATGCTTCTCATTAAGTCCCTTGTCATGGCCAGACTTACATATGGTGCATCAACCTGGACTATGAAGAAAAATAAGCTGGCAGCTCTTGAGGCATTTGGAAGAACTATCTGGCGGCGCCTGCCTGGACTAACATGGTCTGACAAAATTTCCAATGACCACCTACAACATCTGATTGGAGATACATGGCTTTTTTCATCTGACATGATCCTGGAGCAACAAGCTAAGTGGCATGGACATTGTGTTTGTAAAGGCCTTGCCCCCATGATGTCAGGCCTTCCCTCTGGTACCAAAAGATATGCTGGGCACCCTCGTGCCAGGTGGATGGATGGTCTGAAAAGTTAAAGTGGATTGTCGGCATCTGATCTGGCTACTGCAGGGTGGTCCCGAATTCCACTTCAAAAACTTTAGCTGGACACATCCTATTCAATGATCCTGAGGAGTGCGTCAATGAGCCGCTAGGCTTATGGCGATTGATTTATTGATTGATTGTCAGTATTTATGTATGACCAATCAGAAATTTGGACTTTTAAGGTGTATAATTGTCCATCTTAACTGGCCTTTCAACTAATCCTGTAATTCTATGTTTCACTTTATAGACAAGAATCCTGTAGTGGCATTGACGGTCTTTCCATCCAATATGACTTTTCCAAAGGGTTTGGCAAAACAGTAAGTTCCATTTCCGATCATTTTGGTTGCTATAGCAATAGATAAGAACAGCAACAATTTCTAGTTTGGTAAAATGGTGAGTCTTGTTCTTGGCTATGGTTGTGTGACCTGTTTGACATGAAAAATTTATGGAACTAATTGAGGGTGTATGCTTAATCTAAATCTATGGCTGTCATTCTTTCAAACCATTTCCATTGAGGTAAGTTTTTCTGGTTGAAAATAAACTTTGAATGCAAGTTTGTTGTAAGTCTGGTTCTAGTCACATCTATCAGCAAAACTTTGTGGGCCTACTGGCAGATAAAATGCTTGTCAGTTGATCATGTCACAGTATCACTTCCAATTTTTGTCACTTTGTTGCAGGAAGGAAACATTAGTGAAATCACACGTTTATTCTGTGACGTTGGATGTGGCAGACCCTTCTAAGCTCAAGGATTCAATTGAGATGGTTTTCATATTAACCTCCAAAAAAGCGAAAGTAAGTTTAAGAGGGAAAAGGAAAAGACAAGGGCATTTTCTCTTGCAATTATTAAAATATGCTGCTATGGGGATTTGATTGGGTGTCATATTAAGTGTGTGTAGCATGTGTAATGTCTTGAGCCCTCCGTGACTCTACCACATCTTTTGTTGAGGGGGATACAAAAGGGCAGGTTATAACAGAAAATTTTAATTACAAATTTTCCACACATATACATGGAAACTTATAATCTTGAAATGGTAAACTTTTGGTCTATTTTAAAAAGAGATTTTTGTTTAATTTTGATGTATGCTACCATTGAAATTCAATCAAGTAAGGGTGCTCTACCTGCTAAGAGACTATCAAGTAAAAGTGGAAGTGATTGTTTAAGGAACTTTGTTTAATAATCTATTGGCTTATTACTTACGTGGAAAGCGTGTAAAGAGCGATTACACAAAGGTTCTAATTTTACATGATGAATAACTCAGACTGTAAATTTTCCACTCAAAATTACCAGAGAGTTAATAACTCACTGATAAAAACATCCTTTTCAAAATCAAAATCTTCTAGCTGGCACAGGTTAGCACATGGTCTGGCCCTGAAGTAATCCTATCCACAATAACCTGGCCCTTCACAAAAAGAGTTTTCATGCAGATGATACAGATGATAAGTGATGTTTAAAATCACTAAGTTATCTGCTGTGGATTTTATTATTGCTTCTAGCTGAGTTTAAACATCATACCTGCAGAAATTAGGGGTTCTTGTGGGTGAAAAGACTGAAAATTTGTAGCAGAATTAGGACATAATGGTTAAATTCCTAAAACCTCCAAAACCCCAAATCATCCCCCCAACCCCTGGTTCTCTGATGACTGCAAAACCGCCATCAAGAACAGGAAAAGAGCCCTCAGGAACTTCAAAACTAACCCCACCACCCATAACCTCAACCTCTTTTGCATCAGCCGTGCCAAGGCCAGACGCACTATCAAGGACAGTAAAACCAACATTTGGAACAACTTCATCTCTTCTCTCACCACCAACACCCCCACTAAGAAGATTTGGAGAATGGTTAACAGCTTTCACGGCAGAGTGGGTAAATCTCCCATCTCCCATCTCTCTTAGAATGGTGACCTTCTCACCGCAAAAAAGGACATCGTTAACTACCTCGCCACCTCTTTTAGCAACATCTCGTCCTCAACCAACTACTCCAATGCCTTCAAAACCAAAAAAGCTTGTGATGAAGCCCGGAGAATCACTTTTTCCTCCGACAAGTCTGAAGCTACAACACCCCTCTCACCCTTTCTGAATTAAACCAAGCCATCCATGATGCTGGCTGCACCTCCAAGGGCCCAGATAACATCCCCTACCAGGTCCTGAAACACCTCCCCATCAAGGCCACTACTACCCTACTCACCATCTTCAAGCACATTTGGTCCTCACACTCCTTTCCCCCTATCTGGAGGACAGCTATTGTCATCCCTGTCCTAAAGCCGGCCATCTCCCCATCTTTTTCAAAACTTCCTCTCACCCAGGCAGTTCCAGGTTCGTATTGGCCACACTCTCTCCAACCCGTACTCCCAAGAAGAGGGCGTCCCCCAAGGCAGCATCCTCTCTCCCACTCTCTTCAACCTGAGCATTAATGACATCGCAGATAACCTTGGCCCCAACATCGAATGTACCGTCTACGTGGATGACTTCACCATCTTCTACTCCTCCCCTAGCTGTCCTATTGTTGAAAATAAGCCCCCCTTTCTACTTAGATGTAGAAAGCTTAGCCTTTCCTATGCTTTTAGAGTCCTCACCAACACCCAGAACCCTGTTTACAACCTTATTGGGTACCGGATTTCTCCACCCTCTTTGATAGGACTAAAACCTTATCCCCTTCCTTCAGCTTACGCATTAAATCAGACCTCTTCCATCTCAGCATCAACCCCTCTACTCTCGGCACCTTCTCCTGGCCCACTTTTCCTCCTTGGGCCACCCCCTGCCTTCTGTCCACCTGGGCCTCTCCACTCATCACAAAACTCAAAGCCACCTTAACCTCTTTATCAATCTCCACAACCAAATCAAAGACCAACTCTCAAATTACACCTCCATCTATACTGATGGCTCCAAGGAAGGCAACAAGACAGCTGCTGCTGCCGTCATCCAAGACATCACCCTCAGTAGCAGACTTCCTGACTACTTATCCATCTTTACAGCCGAGGCTAAGGCCATTCTCCTAATCCTCAACTTTATCATGACCCGTGCACTAAATTCATGTAATGCACGACCTTCAGTATTTGATTTAGTCCATTTTTAACTCTCCTCTCAGCCACTTTGCCATTTTCTCCGAAGGCTGTTCTTACTTTTTTAATCAATCTTAAATGGGATAACCTCACATGCCACCTCCTCCTCCGGAAACTCCTTTCTCCCACCCTCTGCAGGAAAAGTGTTCTTTTCTTCTGGATACCCTGCCATGTTGGCATCTCTGGCAATGACAGGGCTGATGCAGTCGCTAAGCTTGCCCTCAACCTCCTTCCTACCCCTTTTCCCAAAACCCTCTCTGACATCAAACCGCTTATCGCTTCCCTTGTTCGTGACCGCTGGCAAACCTCATGGAACTCCCAAATTGATAACAAACTCCATGACATCCAGCCCACAATTCCGATCAAATCCACCATCAACAACCTCTCTCATATCGACAACGTTCATATTACCCGTCTTAGAATTGGTCACACCCACCTCACTCACTCCCACCTCCTTATTGGTTCCCCCCAACCCCTCTGCAACAATTGCCATTGCACCCTCACAGTCCATCACGTTCTCCTTGCTTGCCCCTTGTACAACCTTCCCAGAGCTTCCCTTGCTCCACAAAACTCAATTGCTGAGTTCTTCCAGAAAAATCCTCCGGATAAAATTATCTCCTTCCTTCATCATGCTTCCCTCTACAACCATATTTAATTCTTCTCTTCCACACCCTCTTTACTTTGTTTTTGTTTCAACCACGCACCTTCCCTCTCGATCACAGCTTTCTGACCTTTTGTTCTTGGATTTCTCTCATTCTCCCCCTGTTTCCTTTCCTTCCTACCTCTAGAATGATCTGACCTCCCAGGCACAATTTGACCCTCGTTGTTGTGGTGCCATTAAGCCCTCATCAAACAAACATAATGGCTGTATTATATCATATCAGTTAATGCGTTCTTGATTTGTCTTTCAGGTAAGCAGAGTTTATGCTGAGAAGCCTCGCTGTGCTTTTTTGATTGAAGATAAGTGAGTATTGAGCTATATTGGAACATTTTTATCTGTTATGCAAGGACATAGCATTACAAAGCTTCAAATTTTACTCCAATGCATACATAGAGAAGAGTAGGGGGTTTAAAACCTGTCTTCCTGAGAGGTTTTTACTTTCATGGTTACATGCATTGTTCCTGATTTAGAGGTAAAATAGTAGAATAATTTTTCTAAAACTTGATCTATATGTTTTATATCACATGCATGCATACACACTTTTTGTGGGCAAACTTAATTTACCATCAGCAAAATGAAAACAAAGATGTTAGAATATGAAGAAAGTTTCTAGTGCCATTATTGTTCATATAATTACTCTTTGTAGAGTTTAAAGATATGTACTTCTATTTTGGGAGGAATATATGCGGTACAGTACTATTGAAGTCCTTGTTGATCTTTAGTTGAATAAACAAATAACCCTTTTATCATGATTCTTTAATATGAGAATGTATGACGTGCTACTTTTCTTTTCTCGCTGAAATTACCTTCATGCAGTTTGTACAGATATTTGTATTTTAAATTATGATTGAAACAGCACCAAGTGGGGTACTATGGGATGTGAAATCATTGCATCAAGTGAAAGCTCAATAAAATGCAAGTGCCAGCATGCCACAAGCTTTGCCATTCTGATGACAGTTTCAAGTACGAATGTAAGTTTCCTTTAAATCAGCTTAAAGGTGTTGCTAGGCAAATCCATACAGTGATTGGTTTAAAAAGCTGTCAATCATCAGCCTGGAGAGGTTAATCCTAAGCATAATAATTATTTAAATGGTTAAAATAGCAGTTATAGCTTTTAAATTATGACAAATTACTATTTTTTCAGCACTTGCAAAAGTTACAATTTATGGTCAAGAACACAACTTTGATATAATCCTTTAAATTTCTCTCAGGCTCCTATATTTCTGGGCACTACATAATTATAAAATTGCATTTACTGTTATATATGGGTCAAGGCTATAACAAAGTGTCATTTTCTTTGCATTATAGCCAACTGGTTCCTCTCATGCAATTTTGGGAAGGGGTTGAAAAACATTGAGCAATAGCCATGGTGTTCTTTTGTGATGTCACAAAGTATTTTAGAGTCCTCACCAACACCCAGAACCGTGTTTACAACCTCATTAGATACCCCAATTTCTCCACCCTCTTTGATAGGACTAAAACATTATCCCCTCTCTTTAGCTTTCGCATCAAATCAGACCTTCATCTTGGCATCAACCCCGCCACTCTTGGCACCTTCTCCTAACCCACTTTTTCTCTATGGGCTACCCCCCTCCTATCCACCTGGGCCTCTCCACTCATCACAAAACCCAAGCCCACCCTAACCTCTTTATCATCCTCCACAACCAAATCAAAGACCAACTCTCAAGCTACACCTCCATCTATACTGATGGCTCCAAGGAAGGTGACAAGACAGCTGCTGCTGCCATCATCCAAGACATCACTCTCAGTAGCAGGCTTCCCGACTACTCGTCCATCTTCTCAGCCAAGGCCAAGGCCATCCTTCTCGCCCTCAACTTTATTGAGTCTCCGCTCAGCCACTTTGCCATTTTCTTCAACTCCAAGGCTCTCCTTACTTCTTTACACAATCCTAAATGGGATAACTCCACATCCCACCTCCTCTTCCATAAACTCTTTTTGCCCACCCTCTGCAGGAAAAGTATTCTTTTCTTCTGGATGCCCAGCCATGTTGGCATCTCTGGCAATGGCAGAGCTGATTCAGCTACTAAGCTTGCCCTCAACCTCCCCCTACCCCATTTCCCAAAACCCTTTCTGACATCAAAGCGCTTATCGTTTCCCTTGTTTGTGACTGCTGGCAAACCTCATGGGACTCCCAAAGTGATAACAAACTCCACGTCATCCAGCCCACAATTCCGATCAAACCCACCATCCACAACCTCTCTCGTGTCGACAATGCTCATATTTCTCGTCTTAGAATAGGTCACACTACCTCACTCACTCCCACCTCCTTATTGGCTCCCCCACCCCTCTGCAACAATTGACATTGCACCCTCACAATCCAGCACATTCTCCTTGCTTGCCCCCTGTACAACCTTCCCAGAACTTCCCTCGCTTCCCACAATTCAATAGCCGAGTTCTTCTAGAAAAACCCTCAGGATGAAATTATCTCCTTCATTGCGCTTCCCTCTACGATCATATATAGTCCTCCTCTCCCACGCCTCTCTCTCTACTTTGTTTTTCTTTACTTATGCACCTCCTCTCTCGATCCCAACTTTCTGACATTTAGTTTTCATGTTTCTCTCAATCTCAAAAGTTTTCTTTCCTTCCTACCTCTAGAATAATCTTTAATTTTAGGCACAATTTGACTCTCGTTGTCATGGTGCCATTAATTCTTCATCAAACAAACAAACAAAGTATTGCACAATTTATGTGAATTCAGCACCAAAACTTCAAATGCTGTAAAATGGTCATTGTTTAGTCGATTTTTATGGGACATTTTGTTGTTTTTATGATTTTTAATATATTTTAAGCCATTGTAAACCATATGTTGCTACCTGTCCATTTATCCTGTAGCAAACACCAGCTACTGTCATTACACCTATTCATGAGTTTACTTGGCAAAATTTGATCTTTTTAATGCTATTTTTACAAAGGTAATAGAATATGATCAAATATAATATCAAGGTAAATTAGGTAAAGTAATATAAGGAAAAATACAAATAAATATATAGATTTGTACACACTTGTAACAGTAGATTGCTTTAGATATTAAACTGAAAACATACAGTAGCCACCTTCTCTGTAAAGTTGACAAATCATAATCATCTTGTACTTTGTATTCATAAGTGCTTAATGTATGATTTGCATATTCATGAGCACTTATTTCATTATTTGCATATTTTGTGACATTTTTGTAATTAGACCTAGATTCATTTTTAGTTTCAGTGGAATTGTTTGAAAAGGACAAATAAAAAAACAAATGGTGGAGTATAAGAATGGACAAAACTTGGAACTATTCAACGTTATGAGAACTACATATCTTAGTGTTATGTTTCTTTTAATATTTTTTGTTCCAAGAATTGTAACTCAGTGCCCCTTTTCAATGTTGGATTTATTTGTGTTTTAATACCATTTTGATAAAAAACAGCAACAATGGTCAAGAGTGAATGAAGAGGGGGTGGTGGGTTAAGATAGTGAGGTAGTAGAGGAGGATACTTGCAGTGTCACTGAAATTATTACATGTCCTTAAGTCAAGCATGTCCTATTTTATTTGAAAGAGGATTTAAATAGAAACAAAATGGTGAAGAAACTACTTCAGTATCTTATTCTGTTAAGGAGATATTCGAATTTAAAGTTCTTTTGGTGCCCTCATCCTCACATTCTCAACCATTGTTAATGTATTTTGAAGATAATTGATTAATCTTTTTTTTACTATTTGACTTATTTTTCCTCAAAACTTTCCTTTGGTGATAAATTAGAATTACCCATACTAGATTATGTTTTTTCCTTGCGAGACATATCCAATGCTTTGTAAGCCAAAAAAACTCAAGAAAAAGTATGATAGAATACATAAAGACTTCAAGGAATATTTCAATTGTTTCTACACAAATGATACAGAACTTTACACTTAAATATCTTCTTAAAGGAATAAGATTTTTGAATACTCTCTTCACCAATTTGTTTCTTATAAGTTCCTTTTTCACATAAGATTAACTTGCTGGACCACTAAAATAATCCTTTAAAAATTCTAACATATTAATTAGAAATGAAAGAATGTGGATTGGAGAAGCAATAGCAAAATTAACAGCATTTATGATTTGTAAATGTGGAATAATAATAGAAAAGTAGGTTCATGAGAAGCATCATATATTTTCACATTGTGTACCAACAAGTGTTGTCCAAGATTGTACTTTAGTTCAGAATCAGACTAAATTGTGACATGATACATCCTCTCATTTCTCAAATTTTGTGGCTTTAAATCAGTGATTACATCAGTAGAACAAAGTTTAAGCATTTGTTTTACCTTGCAAAGCACATGCATTAGTTAGTTTGTCTCAGTGCATTACAGTAACTGAATTTGGTACTATATAAGATTATTTATCATTACTTTAATCATCTCGCAAGCACCCACTATTTCACAAAATGTCCTTCTTCAATATTATTATACAAGCATCAAAGAGTGTTTTTTCAATAATATATTACAAAGTTTATTTTGGCTATTTGTAATTTAAAGACTGAGTTTATCCTTTGTTTTTGTGTTTCAGTACACTAAATTGGACTACATGATTATGGACATCCTCACCTACGTTGGCTTGTTCCTCAGCATTGTTTGCCTCATCCTCACCTTGATTATACTCTTCTGCCTCAAGTAAGCTTTTATGTTCATTTACAGCTCCAATGATACCGGGCCCGTAGGCAGGGATAGGAGGGTTGTGTTCGCACACCCTCCCCAAACGACTGCCAAGGGAAAGATATAAAGCACAATTTGTTGTATTTGTTCTTCATCACATGAAAACAAGGAAACAAACCCCCTCCCTTTGGCCATTCAAAAATTAAACTGTAGCTCAAAAAGTGCTCTAAAAGTCTTATTTTTTAAGTGAAGATTGAACGTATTGCATTATAAACTTTGTCCTGAGATCTTTGATCTGATATGACCCAGATAGAAAATAAGCATTTTTACAAAATTGGATTTTCTACATCAAATTTTATATTCTAACAAATTCCTAAACAAATATTTTGTATGTTTCTATTACTTTAACAATGTATCACCATATGTGTAAACTGATCTGGAAATGTGTTTTTGTTTTACAGGGAGCTGACATCTCAGCGTGTGCAGATCTTGAAGCATTTGACCATTGCCCTTCTTTTGTCAGAGATCATGTTCGCTCTGGGTCAGGTTGCAATTGGTGTCGATGTATGTACAAAATTGTTTTGTTTGTGGTTGGGAAAACAAAAGTTATACCAACTTTCCTCATTGAAACTACTACTGGATAACAGTAAATTGATTGTCTAAAGTTCTACCATATTCGACATGATAAAATAGGATTTCACCACTTTTTAGGACTAAAGTTTCTTCCTTGCTTATCGTTTGCTAGTCAAACTGCATTTTGTGAACTGCTTCTATACTAGCCCCACAATAACCAACACAAAAACATTGTGAGTGTCAGATACAAACTAAAGTTAAAAAAGTGTTTTATAAATCTTGAATTTAATCAAATAAATTATAAGTTATCTGTCAAAAAATGTTAGGTGGGTGCTTGTTAGAGCAGGGATGCTTAATATGTCAAATACGGTATTTGGAATGTTGAAAATATATTAAAAAACTCCACCAAACTTGGCCTGGTAAAGATTGACCAATTGAAAGCAAATCCTTATGGGTATGCTATTAGTTTAGTGGTCAGACATGGTGGAGGACATTGAAGATACTTATTGGATATCTTGTTGTGCTCAAATGTTAAACAGGTCATCAATTTGTTTAAGATGACTGGTGTCAAAGCTAGCTCTACCATGGATTCCACACTCTCATTAAAATAAGATTTTATTGTTTTTATTGAACATTGATTTAACATTTTCCTAATTGTAAAGATATGTTTCAAATTTTACCAGATGGAAAATCACTGTTATTTCACTAGACTCTTGTGTGACACACCTGCCAACATAACCAACTGTTGTATAAGCTACAAGGTCACACAAAATTATTTGATAAAATTCACTTGAAAGGATGTTTTGTCATTTAAATTTTGAATAAAAGGATTATTTCAGTAGTCAAGCAAATCCATCTTAGAGAGGACTTTAAAAGAAACAAAATGGTGAAGAAACTGTTCAAAAATCATATTCTGTTAAGTTGATATGCAAGTTTAAAACTTGTATCTTTGTAGAAATGACTGGTGGAGTAAGTCTAATGTGGAAGGTGGCACCCCATCCTCACATCCTTAACAATTGTTCATGTATTTTAAATTTTAAAAATAATTTTTTTCCTACTTCAATCATTTTTCCTCTAACTTTTTTCAGGTGGTAAATTATAATTATCTTTATGAAATCTGTTTTACTACTTTCCTGACATATCCAATGGTTTTTAAGCCACAAAATCAAAGGACAAAATATGATAAAATACATAAAGAATTTGAGAATTCTGAGGCAGTGCCATTTCTACACAAATGATGCCAAATTTCAAACTTAGATATATCCCTAACGGAATAAGATTTTTAAATGCTTTCCCCACCATTTTGTTTCTTTAAAAGTCTTCTTTCATACAATATGGACTTGCTTGATCACTGAACTAATCCTTTAAGTGGTTTTTACACACAAGTCTGTTTAGTGCTTCAAATTAAATATCTCTTTGAGGGGAGACAATATTTTGTAATACTTTCTTCACCATTTTGTTTCTCCTAATGGAGACACAAAGTCAGATATTTTAGTTTGATATATGATAGAGAGTTAAAAAATAAACCAAGTACCAAAAACCGCATCATAAAATCTTATTCCATTCTCAAGTTTGATGTTGTGACATATGCATGGACGCTGCCAATTTGGCATGCTAATTTTGTGTTCAAATCCTGCCATTAATGATATAATTTCCCCTATGTGCTAACACATATAATTTTTTTTTTAGAATTCTCTTTAAAATTTTCTCTCTAAATGCTTTTGACATGAAATTCTTAGGGCTTCAATAATTAATATCGTATACAAATGAACATTCATTGACCTAGGCAAAGGAAAAATTGTTTCTTGGAAGTTAGAAAATTTGAAATAGATTATGGAGAAATACATTAATATCACCAATCTTTACTGGGGGTATGAAATCATATTTAAAAGGGCATATGAACAAAATGGCCACTCCCATGTAAGTTTTTTTTTTACAAAATTAATCATGGTTTAATAAATTAGAAAATATTTGCTTAATTGTTTTGTATGATGTGAAATCTCTTTAGATGACATATAATTATTCTTTCTATCATATTAAATGAAGAAAAGAAAAAGCCAGACTTTATGTCTCCTTTAATGTCCTCTTTCATGTCAGATGAACATGCTTGACTACTGACCTTTAATTTTGTTCACACATCACTCACTCATCAGGTGTTCTGTCCGCTTGTTATGGTAGCCACCCACTACTGTTTCATGGCCGCCTTCTGCTGGATGCTGGTACAGGGCATTCAGCTCTACATGAAGGTGCGGCGTCTCATGGGTGGCAACATTGACATTCTCTACTATGCTGTGTTTGCTTGGGGTATGTATCAGATTTATCTATTATTTTGTTTGGTGTGATAATTCTCTTTTTATATGTTTATTGATTTTGTGCATACATGCAGCTTACACAAACACAAGTTTCATAATTCTGAACAATAAAGGGGACTATCTTCCGACTGAGTTCTCCCATGGCATTGTCATTGTCTTCAGTATATTCTGGCTAAGCATTCATTGTTAAAAGTTCTTTTTCATTCAAGATTCACATGCCATCATTTTCCATGCATGGCAGAAAACCATTTTTTTCTTTGATAATAGAAACCACTTGATTTAATTTTCAATTTCATTCCATTGGAAAGTTTTTGCAATCACTTGTTCCTTAAGAAATAATAAAACCACACACCATTTTCATTTTAAATCCAATCATCAATGCTTGAGATATGTTAATGACAGGCAATTCACTTCTAAACATACCCAACCCTCTATTTGTGCCCTTTCCCTGTTCCAATATGTCCCAAAATTCAAGCACTTCTTCCTTAAGCAGTAACAAAACCTCACACCAAATTTTGCTGAAATCCATTTTATCATTAGTTCTTGGGATATGTTTATGACAAACAAACAAACAAACAAACAGACAAACAAACAGACAAACAAACACAGGTGAAACATAACTTCCGTCCAACTTGGTTGGCGGAAGTAATTACAAAATAAGATCGGAAGAGATCAGTTTTAAGATTGTTGTTACAAAATTTGCAATGTATTCGAAGGAAAGGGAGAAGTAGAGATGGTACACAGGTCAAAAAGCCAAAACTCTTTTGACCACTTATCGCTTCCCTTGTTCGTGACTGCTGGCAAACCTCATGGGACTCCCAAATTGATAATAAACTCCATGTCATCTAGCCCACCATTCTGATCAAACCCACCATCCAAGCTCTCTCGTGTCGAAAACATTCATATTACCGTCTTAGAATAGGTCACACCCACCTTACTCACTCCCACCTCCTTATTGGCTCCTCCAACCCCTCTGCAACAATTGCCATTGCACCCTCACAGTCAATCACGTTCTCCTTGCTTGCCCCCTGTACAACCTTCCCAGAGCTATCCACGCTCCCTACAACTCAATTGCCAAGTTCTTCCAGAAAAACTCCTGAAAATAATCTCCTTCCTTCATCATGCTTCCCTCTACAGCCATATTTAGTCCTCTCTTCCACCCCTTCTCCCCCTATTTCATTACCTTTCTACTTCTAGAATGATCTAACCTCTCAGGCACAATTTGACCCTCATTGTCATGGTGCCATTAACCCTCATCAAACAAACAAAAAGCCAGATCCCTCCCCATAAGCTTTGATGCGAGATGTAGCAATAAGAAGCATGGAAACAAGCAAATTTTGTGTGTCCAACCTACTTTCTGTGAAGTTCATAAACATTCATATGCAGTTTGCATGTGTTAGGTTTAATTACTTTGTCTGATGAAATGTAAGGGGACCTTTTATTGGAACAAAATTTTAAGCAGAAAGTCAAGTCTTAGTTATATTCATGTTACAGTAGATGTGTGAAGCCAGTATCAGTTTTGTTGATAGCATCTTGATTTATCCACATAATCTTCAAACAAACTGACCTTTTTACAAACTTTGCTTATTTGCTTCATTTTGAGGGGGAATAATTGTGCAGTTTTTTGTTTTGTTTTTTCAGGAAAATTCAATGTGAATAGGAATTAAAGTTGTATAATAAAGCAATATATTGACAGGCTGAAAATGAAGTTTTTGATTAATTGCCTTCCCTTCTATGCCATGTAATGTAAACACATATGACTTAAATCTTAAAACCAGCCAGGTACCTACTTTCATGTTTGAAGTTAAATTTAAACATTTTAATGTTTTGTTTTTCTACTTTATTGTGATTTCTAGGTTTCCCCATCATTTTGTGTGCAGCTACTTATGGAATAAAAAATAATGTGTTTGCCGCTGACCAAATTCAGTAAGTTTGTTTCTGACAAACGTTTTCTTTTTGTATTTGATATTTGTTTATTTGATCTATGATAGAAACATTTAAACAAACAAAATGATATAAACTTTCAAAATTAAACAGGGTATGATACCAGATCATTAACAAACTATTAATTGTAAATATAAAATATGATTTGCACACAAGTTTTATACAGTGGTCAGGGAGAGTAGTGAATCTGGAATAAGAAATGTTTGTATAGCCTGGCCTCATCTTGTGATAAACAAGTAAAATAGAGAAACAAATTCAAAAATCCTAAATCAAAGGCAGATGAAAGCCTGAAGAAGGGATGTATTATGCAGCATAACAAAAGACAATGTAGAAAAATCTTGTGAAAAACATTTAACCTATGTGCATGCATGGTCTTTGAGAATATGTATAAGGGTGTTTTAGCTGATGTCAGGAGTTCACATGACATTGTTTACATCACCATTTTGTCGGGAAAAACCACTGTTGTCTGCTGTACGCTTAATTAGACTCACATACATTTACATGTTGTTATATAAGATTAGTTTTTTAAGGTAATTATGCTGGAATCTTGCTGTGCCGTTGGTTGCACTAATTGATATGTGCGGGGGAATGAAAAGACATTTTGTCGATTTCCATCTGATCTTGATCGACATTTGAATTGGTTTTCTTTCTGCTGTATGACACGGCGGCTTCAGCTTGGTTCACACTAGGATTTGCAGCGAGCACTTTATATTAGGTATGTAGGCTTTATCTGAGTACAATGAACAATCAGCTGGCGTTAATGTTAAAGTTACTCTTCGTATACCCGGTGAAAATATAAAACTTAAGGAAAATATAAAGTAAAATCGGAAGTGAACAAAATATTTCAATTTGTAAAATTTGCTGAACTGGTACTGGTAGGTTAGCATGTAGTTCGTTTGTTGCACGTGTGATGTGACTGAGCTGTGTGAAGACACGTGAAGCACAATGACAGCGCTGCCCTGCAAAATGGAGTCCAGTTGAGTTAGAGTCATGTGATGAAATCCCTTTATATACCCAATGATTTGCTTAAATTTCCTGTCTTTTCCAGCATGGAGGGCACTTTTCACTCTAGGAATTGAAATTTGAGTGGGAATTATTGGGTTTGATCAACTAAGATTTACATGTCATGTGCTAAAGCAATATGAAAGTCCCTCCTTTGTAATCATTCAAGGGAAAATTATTATAAACGAGGGGAAATTCCTCTATCCCCCTCATGTGACATTTGTACCCTGCCACCCCTGTCATGTGACATTTGCACCCTGCCACCCTCCTCATGGGACATTTGCACCCTGCCACCCCTGTCATGGGACATTTGCACCCTGCCACCCCCCTCATGGGACATTTGCACCCTGCCACCCCTGTCTCTCAGAAAACACTTTTGATTTACAAGATGTCTTCCTGTCACGTTGTCTTTCATACTCTGTTATTATTGATAAAGAGGTAATGATAGTGACCTTTGTTCCCCTCAGTTGTTTCATACCAGTGGAGGCCATTTGGTTCTTTGTTGGCCCAGTACTTCTTATCCTGGTGGTAAGTGTTTTTTTTTGTTAACTCGATTATTCAAAGAATAGTAGAGCTATTCTACTACCCCTGGCATCAGCATTGGCATCGGCGTTGGCATCGGCATTGGCTTTGGTGCTGGCATCAGTGTTAAAGTTTTCTTATGTTTGTTAGTTAAAGATTTTGGATGAGTTTGTTTGTTGTGATAATGACATTTTTGACATGGATAACAATTAGAATATTAGTCTTGGGATAAATGAAGAAGCAAATAAAAGATTCCTCACCTTTAAAGAATTCTAAATTAGGTGCCTCGGGTATGAAAAAAATTAAACAATAAATGGAATGTTGGGTAGAAGATGACATGATGATAAGTAGAAGTGGGAATTAGGATGAGGGTGGGATTTCATGTGGGACAGGGTGGAATTGTATGTGGGACATGTGGTGGTTGTCATCTGGATTTCAAATTGATTATATAATGAAAAACAACACAATTGTTGTTGTTTTTTTGTTGGGTAGGCTGGCATTTGGAACCCCGCATTTGGGATAGGGTGGGTTGGCATTTGTGACAGGGTGGGTGGACGTGTGGGACAGGGTGGATTGTCAGGGTGAGTTGGCAGATGAGACAGAGTGGGTCGGCATGTGGGGCAGGATGGGTTTGCATGTGGGACAGGGTGTTAATTTGGTAAGTAAATTGACTGAACAATTGGATCATGCCACTTTGATGCTTTGTGGCATTTTAATCTTTAATTGATATTGGTAATTCATGGGTCTCTCCTTTCATTGTGACTCAATGGATATAACGAAAAGTGGTGTTTCATTTATAAAGATTGCTTTCATATGTTTTCTGAGTTACTGCGTGAGGTAGTAATCATGAGCTTTTTTTTTATTGTAAAATGTCTGATACAACTCGGAACATATTTTGAGGCTGGAAGTAAAATGTGAAAATCTAAAGAAAGAGAAAATGAAGTGCATCTTTAAAAGCTCCTGTAACTATAACTTTCCCTACTAGCCCCATTACCGACCCTACTAGCCCTATTACCGACAACTAGCCCCATTGCCGACCCTACTAGCCCCATTGCCGACCCTACTAGCCCCATTACCGACCCTACTAGCCCCATTGCTGACCCTACTAGCCCCATAACCGACCCTACTAGCCCCATTGCCGACCCTACTAGCCCCATTACGGACCCTACTAGCCCCATTACCAAATCTACTAGCCCCATTACTGAGGCTGATGCAGCCGCTAAGCTTGCCCTCAACCTCCCCTTACCCCTTTTCCCAAAACCCTCTCTGATATCAAACCGCTTATTGCTTCCCTTGTTCGTGACTGCTGGCAAACCTCATGGAACTCTCAAATTGATAACAAACTCCACGTCATCCAGTCCACCATTCCGATCAAACACCCCATCAACAACCTCTCTCGTATCGACAGCGTTCATATTACCCGTCTTAGAATAGGTCACTCCCACCTCACTCACTCCCACCTCCTTGCTGGCTCCCCCCAACCCCTCTGCAACAATTGCCATTGTACCCTCACAATCCATCACGTTCTCCTTGCTTGCCCCCTGTACAACCTTCCCAGGGCTTCCCTCGCTCCCCACAACTCAATTGCTGAGTTCTTCGAGAAAAACCCTCCGGATGAAATTATCTCCTTCCTTCGTCATGCTTCCCTCTACAACCATATTAAATTCTCCTCTTCCACCCCCTTTCTCTACTTTGTTTTTGTTTCACCCATGCACCTCCTTTCTCGATCACAACTTTCTGACTTTTTGTTTTTGGATTTCTCTCATTCTCCCCCCGTTTCCTTTCCTTCCTACCTCTAGGATGATCTGACCTCTCAGGCACAATTTGACCCTCGTTGTTGTGGTGCCGTTAAGCCCTCATCAAACAAACAAACAAACTTTAACAAGCCCATTATTTATGCTAGCTTTGAATAGTTGAGCATACTGTCCTTCCGACAGTTGTAGTTAGACTTTAGTTTAATGTTTTCAAATTTCATAGGAGTATTTGTAGTGATAATAAATCAATTAAAGTCTTCATCACATGCACACGGACTGTGTCCTCCACATTATATTCTACCTCTGTGGTCTAACGGTCATAGCATCAGTTTGGCATGGTAGAAGCCCCTCACATCATATCCTACCTCTGTGGTCTAATGGTCATAGCATCAGTTTGGCATGGTAGAAGCCCCTCACATCATATCCTACCTCTGTGGTCTAACGGTCATAGCATCAGTTTGGCATGGTAGAAGCCCCTCACATCATATCCTACCTCTGTGATCTAACGGTCATAGCATCAGTTTGGCATGGTAGAAGCCCCTCACATCATATCCTACCTCTGTGGTCTAACGGTCATAGCATCAGTTTGGCATGGTAGAAGCCCCTCACATCATATCCTACCTCTGTGGTCTAACGGTCATAGCATCAGTTTGGCATGGTAGAGGTCCCGGGTTCAATGGTGGTTTTCGTCAGCTCTACAACCTTAGCTGTCAAGAGAGGGATGTAAAATACCTTAACTACTTACCTTCAGTTTCATAAATGGCTTTCTGTGAAGCAAATAAATAGTGTATTGGATGGAAATCTAAGCTCATTAATAACTCATCAAATATTTTATTCTATGAACATTTTGATTTAGGTCTCATTCACAAAAGCAAAATGGAATATTCTGGATGTGTACTCACCGCTAGTGCTGTCATGATATGTCAATCATCACGATAGCGTGATACTGCTTTTTCCACAATATCAAAAAATACATCGTGATATGTCATTTTCATGTATAAATTGTACATTATAACAAACATTTGTGAAACAGAATTTAGAAACATTTTAAATCGATAAGATTTTAACAGAATATTTACAGTAAATTTATTCTTTTGTGTTTCCTCTCCTAAGATCTTAAATTTTGATGGTAAAATTTAGATTTGTATGCTGAAAACCTAAGCAGTTTTCGAAAATTAATAATCATAGCATATTTATCAGGATGTGATATATCGCAATAGTTTTGTTCACTATAATTGGTGTCTGAATACAGATATTGCTCTCTTTAAATCTGCTGTATTTTACATTTCTTAGTTAAACTTCTCTCACAATGCACCATTTTTTTGTTGCTATTTTGATATGTTGTAACCTCTTTGGCACTATTTGACCTTTGCTATGAAAATGCTGACAAGTGTCCCCAATCAATCCTTTGCAAAGGAAATAGTGACTCACATGTGCGTCATTGTACCAAATTGTCAGTCACCAGAGTGACCCTGGAGTGGGTTAATTTACTTCAGACCCATTGACTTTGTACAGAGGTGATTGATTTGGGGTAAGTCATTCCACAAAAAATGTCAGTCACCTAAGTGATTGAGGGGTGCATCAATGTAAATGTTTTGTCCACTCACTTTGGTGCAATATCTCACCTTGTTTGGGGGGTGTGTCACACAATTGACAAGTGCATTACACAGAACTTGATGTGGAATTGGTGGGATTTGTTGCTAACCTGGTACCTGTGTCACATATTTGACCTGTAGAATTTACTTGGGATGAAAATTAGTGTCATTTTTATAAATATATTAAAGATTTTTAAATGTATTGTATTTTCAGTATATTTGTGAAATTGATTTTTTTTTTTTTTTTTTATCCAATTTTTTTTGTGGAATTTAGTTGGGGTTTTTTCTTTAATTTTTTGGGGTGAATTGAGTGTTTTTTTGTCCAATTTTTGTTGTGAAATTGAGTGGGTCTTTTCTTCAATGTTTTGTTGTAAAATTGAGTGGGGTTTTTTTTCTTCAATTTTTTGTTGTGAAAATGAGTGTTTTTTTGTCCAATATTTGTTGTTGTGAAATTGAGTAGGGTTTTTTCTTCAATTTTCTGTTGTGAAATTAGTGGGATTTTTTCCTTCAATTTTTTGTTGTGAAATTGAATGTTTTTTCGTCCAATATTTGTTGTTGTGAAATTAAGTGGGGTTTTCTTTCTTAAATTTTTTTTGGGTGAAATTGCCGAGTATCTTTTCATCCCATTTTATTTTCTGTAAAGGCAAATGTGGGTGTGATATGCATGGTGATGCACACTTTCTTGACTGTGAAGGTGAACAAAGACAAATCTGAGAAGGAAAAACTCAAGTAAGTAGCCTAATTAAAAGTTGAAATGTTTCGATGTTACTCGATGAGTGTAAGGGTTAGCAGATATGTATGTTGTCTCATATAAAAGAGGGCATTAAAATAAACAAAATGGTGGAGAAAGAGTTCAAAAATCTGTTCCATGATGGAGATATTTTTACCTCTGCCAAAGAAGCTGGACAGAGGTTATGTTTCTGCCTGTGTTTGTTTGTCATAAACTTATCTCAAGAACTGTTGATTGGATTTTAACCAAACTTGGTGTGTCGTTTTGTTACTGTCTACGGATGAAGTGGTTAACATTTTGGACATATTAGGACAGGGAAAGGGCAGAATTGGAGGGGTGGGATGTTTTTGGATCCATGAGATCTGTCAAGACTTGATTCAAACTTTGAAATGTGCTGAACAATGAATTCATGCTCTGAAAGGAAAACCAAAAAATCCATTTTCAGGACTCTTAAAGAAAATTCAATCTAGTGTTTGGGTATCAAAGAAAATCAAAACAATAGGTTGTTCTAATGTGATTTGTCTGTTATCAATACATCTCAATAACTGATTGTTGGATTTTGATTAAATTTGATGTGTGGTTTTTTTACTGCTTAGAGATGAAGTGATTTAAATTTGGGACATTGGATCAGGGGAAGGGCAGAAACTGTGGGGTGAGGATGTTTCTGGATCCATGAGATCTGTCAAGACTTACTTGAAACTTTCCAATGGAATGTGCTGAAAATGCTCTGAAAGGAAAAGCACGCAATCCATTTTCTGGACTCAAAAAGAAGAAAAAATTTAGTGGTTGGGTATTAAAGAAAATCAAAACAATAGGTTCTTGGCATGAAATGAAAATAATGCAATGTAAATTTTTCCTGAATGGAACTCTAGCAATGAATGCTGAGCCTGAATAAAACTGAAAACAATGATATGACCTTGGCACTTGGAAGAAATCAGTCAGAACTCGGAAGGTAGATAACTCTAAAGTATTCAGATTGCAAATGACAACTTAACAAGAAAGAGATTGTGTGGGGATAAAACTTGGTGGTCTATAGGATTTCTTAGGGAGATAGCATGAGGATGGGGGAATTAGAATAGAAAAAAAAATGGCATCTTGGAATTTCCAGGGGGCAGAAGTATGCATATCTCCTCAACTTTACTCTACACAATTGTTAAACTTTTTAAGTTCAAATCTCAGGATTGGATATCACAGTTCTGTTTAATTCTTTTTTATCACAGTTCTGTTAATTTTTTTGGCTTCTCTAATACAAAATAGACCACTGCCCACTGAAATAATCCTCATAGCTTCTTGACCAGAAAGATTGAAATATTTATTTGACCCACCATGAGTTCTCATCAACATACCCATATGCACCAACTCAGATGCTTATCAAGAATATTTCATTTTAAATTATAGTTGCCTGATAGCAAATTTATAAACGATCATTATCTTATTATCGACTCATATGAAAGGATTATTCCTGTGAATTTTCATTTTCATTTGAAGTCCTAAAAGCGACAAAGATTTCTTGCTGACAATGATGACTATTTTATTTTGAGATTTAAGCTGAGCAAAAAAAAGTCAATGCACACAGTTAGGGACTAATAGCAGTTAGATTTGTGGTTAAAATACTTTCTGTTCAGTGTACGCCTAAATATGATTTAGTGCACACCTAAAATGTAATTGGTTAAGAGGGGCCGTACAAAATATAATATACCGTTATACCATAGGGGCCCACAAAGCCCCACTCACCCCCGGCCCATAGGGCCCTAGCTACGCCACTGGTGATATATGGATGTTGTCAAGTAAGAAATGAATAAACATATATCGAGGTTGTTATACTGAATAATGAAATATCAAATACACCAGAAGTAAGTATTTTTATGTAATGCCCACTGTACACGAATCACGCTTACTGACAGTACATGAGTCACGCTTACTGACAATGTGAAAAGCAGACAGACACGTTAAGCAGTAATCGATAGAAAATGCACAAATTATTTATTTATTGCTGATCTCACTTAATTGCGGTAAATTCTGTTCTAAAATTGTAATTATTAAGAAAATAATGTGTGCCCTGTTTTATTATTTTCATCTAAAATTTTAAATGTGAATAGGTGTGAATGAACAGCGATAATGGACTTACAGCTTTCCCTACCATCCCATTTCTACGGGATATTGGACGGTTGAGCTCCCTGCAGACTCGCCTATTGGTTCGTCAGCTAAAGTCACGCAACTGTTCAATATCTCGTGGCAACTATACGGTCTGGATAGCTGGCGTCCATTATCCCTTAAATATCTGTCATTGCCCATTTTGCTTTCTTTCTAAAAGTATGATTTTGCTATACTGTGCGTTGATGATGTAGGCGACGTCACACACACTCGAGTACCTGGGTAATTCTTGGGTACCTAATGTAAGTTGTTATGTAATTCCCCCTGTAAAAGAATTACGCTTATTGACAATTTAAAAAGCAAAGCGCAACAAAATAGCAAATGCAAAAAGACCCTTTTTTTAAATGCAAAATAGCCAGCGATTAATGTTTTCCATTTTGGCAATGTTCAATTTTGATATGAAAGATGCCAACATGTGGAGGCAAACCAAGAGCATTTTTTGCTGTGCGCTCTTTGTTTGTTTACTATTCCTTGACCAGTAATTTGATATTTTCCTTCACCATGTGCAGTGCACATGCATACTCTATTCAAGCTGTGTTTATCACCATTTTCAACAAGCGCCTGCATTAAATGGATCGTCCCAAGCGTATTTGTACGCTACGCACACAAATCCTGTCAATCATCTCACATACGCCTGTCTAACACCTGCATTGTTGCTCTCTTATTACCTTGTATACACCGGCATAACATAGCGTACAGTTTTCAACATACGCCTGCATTAAATGGATCATCGAAGTGTATTTTCTTAAATACTCCCGTTTAACGTGGGATCGGAACCGGATATGTGCATCACCATATTTGTGTTTATTCTATGGCGCGTGGTAATAAACTTGACACCTGACCAAGTTAACCATACAAGTTGACGTTACAAGTCAACCACCTGGCACTCAACTAAGTTGATCACGCGTGGTTTGAATAGTGGGTGGACCATTCTTTATGTATTGCACTATGCTTTGCGCCGCTATAAAAGATGACTGACTATAATGAAACAAATTTGTTAAAAGATCCAAATCCTTTTTTTTTTTGTGTGATTTTGATGCATATGGTTTCAGTCATCACTTATAAGATAATCAAACCTGAAATCATGAGTTGATGTCTGTCTGTCACCATCCATTGATGATCTATTGGTTTACTTACATTCCTTTTGTGCCTTGTAATGCAGGTCTGCTACCCGTGCGGTGATTGTGATGGTACCTATTCTGGGAATGACTTGGATCTTTGGTGTGTTTCAAGTGATGCTTGGCAGCACTGGCCCCATGTTTGCATACATTTTCATCATCATGCATCCTCTGCAGGTAATTGAAAAAACACTTCATAAACATTTGTACTGCTTTTGCAAGCTTATCTTTCTTGTCTATTATTATTCCAAATTGCTAAATTATAAAATGATGGCAATTTTTTATTGGTTCTTCCATCTATATTTTTGATTCATTCTTTGATTGATTTTTTATTCTATTTTAGGACATTGTGACAATTTCTTTGATGCCCCCAATGTCCGCTGCTCCACCATACTATTTTACTCACTACTCACCCTCACCCATTCCATTCAATCTTGACCATTGTATAATGTTGAGGTTTTTAATTAGATTAAAACATGACATATAAAAAACATTGGAAAGGAGAATGGGGGTCATGAATACAAATTTCAGGGAGAACATAATCAAGAAACAACACTTAAATATGTAGTTGTTATAATAGTAACACTGTCCAAGGTTGTTAATCTTTGATGTGCTGATATGTCACTTCAATGAATATCAGCTGGTAGGGCAGAGGGGAGGTATGGCAGATCCATGGGTAAAACAATCGCACCTACCAAGAATGGGTGGTAGAACGAAGGGATAGTGTAGTATAAGGATTCCAGTATTCAAGGTCAAGTGTTATAGTAGAATTACAAAAGAGAAAGCAGCAGGAAAGGAATTTGAAGATGTGCACAATACTGATGATCTAGTGTAATTTGAACTAAAGGAAAGTTTTGTTATCTTTTGCAGGGTGTATTCATGCTCCTGTTTCATTGCATCTTCAATGAAGAGGTAAGCATTGAGTATCACATACAAATAAAATCTGTAATGTTTATGGTTTGTCAGTTTGTTTGTTTGTTTGATGATGGCTTAATGGCACCACGACAATGAAAGTCAAATTGTGCCTGAGAGGTCAGATCATTATAGAGGTAGTAAGGAAAGGAAACAGGGGGAGAATGAAAGAAATTCAAGAACAAAAGGTCGGAAAGCTGTGATTGAGAGGGGTTGCATGGTTGAAACAAAAACAAAGTAGAGAGGGGTGGAAGAGGAGAATTAAATATGGTTGTAGAGGGAGGCATGATAAAGGAAGGAGATTATTTTATCCAGAGGATTTTTCTGGAAAAACTCAGCAATTATGTTGTGGGGAGCGAGGGAAGCTCTGGGAAGGTTGTACAGGGTGCAAGCAAGGAGAACGTGATGGATTGTGAGGGTGCAATGGCAATTGTTGCAGAGGGGTTGGGGGGAGCCAATAAGGAGGTGGGAGTGGGTGAGGTGGGTGTGACCAATTCTAAGACGGGTAATATGAACGTTGTCGATACGAGAGAGGTTGTTGATGGTGGATTTGATCGGTATTGTGGGCCGGATGACATGGAGTTTGTTATCAATTTGGGATTTCCATGAGGTTTGCCAGCGGTCATGAACAAGGGAAGCAATAAGCGGTTTGATGTCAGAGAGGATTTTGGGAAAAGGGGCAGGGAGGAGGTTGAGGGCAAGCTTAGCGGCTGCATCAGCCCTGCCATTACCTGGGATGCCAACATGGCTGGGTATCCAGAAGAAAAGAATACTTTTCCTGCAGAGGGTGGGAGAAAGGAGTTTTGGAGGAGGAGGTGGCATGTGAGTACATGGGTTGTACATGAGTCAGTAATAAGTAAATCCAATGTGGGTATTCTCTTCAAATATTTGGAATAGAAGTTTGAGTTTTAACACCTGTGAGAGCACCAAAAGATTTGTTCACAGAGCAATGACAGTGCTGGAACATTCAAACTTTTGTTTGGTGAATGCTCTCATAGGCTCCAGGACTGAATTAAGGAATGTGGGGGTCGTGGGCAGCTTCTTATATGGGTCTACTGATAACCTCCAAAAAATGTTACTAACTTATAATTCCCTTTCTAAAGTTATTCAACATAAAAATGAATGTTCGCCTAGGGGCCCCACAATTTTATGGTAAATTGTGGGACCCCTGAGCGAACACCTCGGTTGCTGACCTTTAAATCTGGCCCTGCTCATAGCTATCCATATTTTACTTTGGCAAGGTCATGTACCTAGTAAGAGGTGAGTATTTGTGCAAAAAACATATTTCTAGCCAGAATAATAAATCAAAATTTCTTTGGAAAAAGGTCATTCTGATAAGCTTGCAGCTGCTGAATTTAATTTTATATTCATTTTCATGAGTGTCTACTTTTTTCTAGGTACGTTCTGCCATGCTGCATCGTCGCAACAAGGTTGCTGCCAATACAGAAAACACCCTGTTCACCAAGATAGTTGTAAGTTACTTTGAGAGAATAATTGAAAGAGGATACAGTGTCAAAACTATGACAAATTAAAATGGAGAACTGTATGGTGTAATGAAGTATAGTAGAACAAACCTGGGTATTATGAACTAATTGCTGAATATCATCCCTCAGTAGGAATTCCATCAGCTGATTATCTGAGTCATACACATCCTCATAGACTGCCTGCTCCTCATTCTCACCAGAGCATTCTTCAACCCATTCAACTCCACCACAGAGCTCTTCCACAATAACCTGCTTCAAAAAATCCTCATCTCCCTGCATCACATCAAGTACTACAACACCATCTGACCCCCCTTCTCTCGCTTCTTAGCCCTGCTCATCTCACTTTATCTCCTCTTATCCTTTTCTCTACCTCTGACTATATCTCGGACACAATTTGACCATCGCTGTCATGGTACCACGCTAAAGCTCACCAACCAACCTTGAAAATTATCAGAATATCTTATCTGAGCATACAGTTAGGGTATGATTAAATTGAAGAAGGAACAAAAAATCTATGAGACTTAAAAAAGTAAAGATATGCATCAGGAGACAGAACAGTCTGGTCTGGCCATACAACATCAATTTGCATAGCAATGCTTGAAAATAACAAAAAAGTTATGGAATTATAAATAATTAACCAGTTTTGATGTAATTGATTTTTTCATGGTGTTGAGTATATTTTAATTGGTTAGCTCAATTGGTAAAGCACTCGCTTTCCAGCCAGAAGGTGGTGGTTTAAATTCTCAATCGAGTCCTGCCAAAGACTAAGAAATGGCACCTGCTGCCCTCTCGCTTGTTGCTCAGCATTGGATTGGAGCAGATTTAATAGTACAGGCATGGGCATCTTTGATGGCTGTCATTCTATTGTTAGCACTTTGAGCATACACTTGCATTGATATAGCGTTTTATTAAAGAACACTGAAATATAGTTTTGCTTCTATGCATTCATACTTCACCAGAAGAGCTGATTATGTTTGATCATTGCTGATATATATATATATCTATATATATATATATATATATATATATATATATATATATATATATATATATATATATATATATATATATATATATATATATATATATATATATATATATATATATATATATATATATATATATATATATATATATATATATATATTATATATATATATACATATATATATATATATATATATATATATATATGTATATATATATATATATATATATGTGTATATACATATATTTATATATATAGATATATATGTATATATATATATATATATATATTTATATGTATATATATATATTTATATATATATGAATATATTTATATATATATATAAATATATATATATATATATATATATATATATATATATATATATATATATATATATATATATATATATATATATATATATATATATAAATATATATATATATATATATATATATATATATATATATATATATATATATATATATATATATATATATATATATATATATATATATATATATATATATATATATATATATATATATATATATATATATATATATATATATATATATATATAGTGGATCACAGTGGCCTAGTGGTTATATATCCCGGCCAGGCCATGAGCAAGACACTTTATCTTCATCAGTAGCTGTAATATGAGGGCAGTGACATATGTGTTTATATGGCTGCTGATATGACTCCCCAGGAGTGAGAAAGTTTTCAGGAAAGTTAGTGACCAGGGTAATAATTGTAAAGCGCTTTGATACAGTCTATGACATAGCGCTATATATACGATTATTATTATATATATATAAATATATATATTTATATATATATACAAACATTTATCCTTTCATTTCAATTACAGAAAAGCAGGACTGAAAACTCTGTCTCTGATCCTACCAAATTTTCTGTAGGTAAGTGCTAAGCTCTTCAAATAATTGAAAGGACAGCCCTGTCAGACACCACTAGAATTTTCTAAGTTACTAGGGATAAATCCAGTATTTATAAACACAATGTACAATCACGATGAAAATATGGCAATCCAGTGCCTAAACCCTAACCAAATCTGATGTACAGGATAGCACTATCATGAGCATCCCAATCGAGGTGATTGATCTTTTTTGTTTTTTTAATCTAAGAGACATGGAAATATTGATTCCTTTTTTATTTAAGTTGATGAACAGTTTTTGTTGGCTGACAAATTTTTTGATGGGTTGTACAGTATTTTGTGGAGTTAATTTTGACAAAGAAAGAATGTCTTACTTTAGGGAGTAGTATGATATTCATACATTTTTAACATTTTCAAGGTACAAAGTTTTGTTTTGCCTTTCCAAAATGAAAGCTGATTTTGAGCCCAGTGGTTAGGGTGTTGGTTTTGTAGTCAAAAGGTACTGGGATCGAATCTCAGCCAGGGCGATGTGCTGTCCTTAAGCAAAACACTTTATCCCATTTATTCCAGTTCACTCAGCTGTGAAATGAGTCTGGTTTTTGCTGGGGAGTTAACTTACATTGGACTGGTGCCCCATCCAGGGGAGTCAAGTTCTCTCATCTGCTTAACACTATGGAAGCCGGGTATAAGCATCAGCTCTATAAGTCCTTAAGGCTTGATGGAATTTACCTAAATAACTCATAATACCCTTTGGCATGATTCTTACACTCTATGTCATGATTCTTACACTTTTCTGGCCCATTAATGCGTCATTTGGGTCAAATTGTGCCACTTCCACCACTAGTGTCGTTTCTTTCTTGTGATTACCCTATACAGTAGTTTGAAAGATATAGGTAAAATGGGTGTGAAGAAAGGGCAATGGCAAAGTCAATATAAGGCAAGATGATGGACACACTGCAGAATAGAAACATAGAGGTGTAGCAGGGAGATGTTTAAAGGTGCGGGAGGGAGTACATTCCCAATTGTTTTCAAAGTGCTTCAAGTTCCAAGGGTAAATGACATCTTTGTTCTCAATGGTTAAAATTGATCTTATTTCATTTTTTTGCCAGAAATTTTGCACATTTAGTAAAAACTTGATAAAACTGAGAGAAACAAATTGACAATATTTGTTTGTTTCCTTTTTGGTCCCGATGCAATAGCATCAGGAACCTATGCGGTCATGATTGCGTATGTGTGTGAGTGTGTGTGATGCTGAGATTGTAAGCATGATATCTCAAGAATGGTACAGTGGATTCATATCATATGTAGTACACAGATAGCCTATGGTCCGCAGATGTTCCCTATTGTGTTTGGTGGTGATGTCATGCACATTAATGAGTAGGCGGGGCCTAATGTAAAAATCTTGAAATGCTCATATTTTAACAACCGCTTATCTGTTTTGCATCATATTTAAAAAAGGAATGATGTTAGCTAGTTTGTACATGTTCATGGTCTAAAAACGTTGAAAATCATCAATATGCGTAGTGGGCGGGGCCTAATATGAATTTCTTGAAAAGAGTTTAACACTGTATCTGAAGAACGATAACCTACATTTATGTCATATTTGGTAGACAGATAGCCCATGGTCTGTAGATGTGCCCTGTTGTTTTGGTGGTGATATCATGCATATTAATGAGTGGGCTGGGCTTAATGTTAAAATCTTGAAATGCTCCTATTTTAACAATCACATGTCTGTTTTGTTTCATATTTAATATAATTATGATGTTAGCTAGTGTGTACATGTTCATAGTTTAAAAATGTTGAATATCATTAATATGCATAATGGGCGGGGCTTAAAATAATTTTGCTGAAAAGAGCTTGTAATCACGATATCTAAAGAATGATAAACTGGATTCAAGTCATATGTAGTACACAGATATCCCATGGTCTGTGGATGTGCCTGATTGGTTTTGGTGGTGATACCATGCATATAAATGAGTAGGTGGGACATACTGTAAATTTCTTCAAATATGATCAAGCGTATGTCTGTTTTGCATCATACTTGCTATGATAATGTTGTTGATTATTGTGCTCATGCTAGTGTTGTCAATAAGTATGTCTATTTTATTGATCGTGTTGATCGTGGCTTATTGATAAATATCATGGAACAAATAATTCATGATATGCAATGACATGACAGTTAATACAAAGCTTGCAAATCAATCAATATATGAAAAAAAAGCATCAGAACCACAAAATCTTTTGGTTCTTTTTATTTGTTTCCACTTTGCTCTAAATAACTGAGACATAGAAATAGGAAGATAGCTTGCAAGGAAAAATTGAAAATAAAAGTGGCAATTACTAAAGTGGAGGAGACCTGAATGCATCAGAAGCATGTGAAAGTCAGGCCACTGTGACCTAAAAACACAATAAGTAATATTGATAACTTGAGATGAATACAATCGCTAAATATGTGAAGTAAATTGTTTGTTTTTTAAACTTTTTTTTGTACAAAAACTAAGTGTATGTTAACCTTCAAGGTTTTGAATGAGAATTCTGAAGAAGACAAAATGTCCTTATTTTTTCTCTTTCATTAGAGAGCGGCATGAAGTTTGTGTTAAGACTGGTTAAAAGATCAAAACCAGAGGCAGATACTCAGCCTGGATCCAAATGATTATATGTGCCCAAAGGTCTATGGATATGTATAAGCCATTTTGGCTTAATTGCTATAAAATCTATTAAAAACCATTAAAAGTGGTAAAATATTTGATCAAAATGGGTTAAAAATTGACCAGTTTACAACTTTGTGAATTTTCAGACATGAATATGCAAATTTTTGTACCAATTTGTGATGTGTGTGACTTGGCAACCAAATTTTAGCTGGAATACATTTTCTTATCATTTTTCTGTGTCTGAGATTCAGGAAAGAAATAGCGAAGATAAGATCAAGATGTTCAGGTGTTGGAACAATCATGCATGCAAATTTCTCGTATAATGACAATTCCTCAAGCGTGGATCAGCTAAAACTAAAATAGCTATTTCCATAATTCAAAATCTGTCATGCCCGAGAATATGAAATAAAAAAAATTATAATTTGATTTTCAATTCGAGACCTCCCAAAGACCTTTAAATCTTCTGATCATATTCACATCTGTACAGTCTGTGTACATACACTTAGTGTTGTATATATGTCTGTTAAAAAGATGGATTCCATGTTATATATATATATTAAATGTAACTGTTGTAAGGAGGTTCCCATTTGAATAATTCTCTAATTTTTAGCTTCACCTTTCCACCAACTAAACATTTTTTACCCAGATTTATTACTGTTCCTCAATCACCATGCTAGACATTACCATCCCCAGTCACCATGCTAGACAACATCACCCCTCATTTACCATGCTTTACAGCACCACCCCTCAATCATCATGGTAGACATCACTACCCCTTAGGTACCATATTTGACATCACTACCCCCTCAGTCATCATACTAAATGTCACTTTCCCCCAGTCACCATGTAAGATGTCTTTACCCCAGTCACCATGGTAAACATCACTACCCCTCAGTTGCCATGCTATACATCACTCACAAGTCACCATACAAGACAATAACACCTCCCAGTCACCATGCTTGACAGCACCACCCATCTGTCACCATGCTTGACAGCATTATCGCTCAGTCACCATGCTTGATTGCACCACCCCTCAGTCACCATGCTTGACAGCACCAGCCCCAGTCACCATGCTTGACAGCACCACCCCAGTCACCATGCTTGACAGCACCACCCCCAGTCACCATGCTTGACAGCACCACCCCCAGTCACCATGCTTGACAGCACCACCCCAGTCACCATGCTTGACAGCACCACTTCCAGTCACCATGCTTGACAGCACCAACCCCAGTCACCATGCTTGACAGCACCACCCCCAGTCACCATGCTTGACAGCACCACTTCCAGTCACCATGCTTGACAGAACCACCCCAGTCACCATGCTTGACAGCACCACCCCCAGTCACCATGCTTGACAGCACCACCCCCAGTCACCATGCTTGACAGCACCACCCCAGTCACCATGCTTGACAGCACCACTCCTCAGTCACCATGCTTGACAGCACCACCCTCAGTCACCATGCTTGACAGCACCACTCCTTAGTCACCATGCTTGACAGCACCACTCCTCAGTCACCATGCTTGACAGCACCACCCTCAGTCACCATGCTTGACAGCACCACTCCTTAGTTACCATGCTTGGCAGAACCACTCCTCAGTCTCCATGCTTGACAGTGCCACTCCTCAGTAAGCATGCTTGACAGAACCACTCCTGAGTCACCTTGCTTGACAGCACCACTCCTTATAGTCACCATGCTTGACAGAACCACTCCTCAGTCACCATGGTAAATATCACCACCCCTCAGTTGCCATGCTATACATCACTCCACCTCAATCACCATACAAGACATTAACACCCCCCAGTCATTATACAAGGCATTCCCCTCCCCAGTCACCATGCAAGACATTATCACCCCTCAGTCACCATACAAGACATTAAAATCCTTCAGTCACCATGCAAGACATTAATACCCCAGTCACCATACAAGACATTAAGACCCCCCAGTCACCATACAAGATATTAACACCCCTCAGTCACCATACAAGACATTAAAATCCTTCAGTCACCATGCATAACATTAACACCCCAGTCACCATACAAGACATTAACACCCCTCAGTCTCCATGCAAGACATTAACACCCCCCAGTCACCATACAAGACATTAACACCCATCAGTCACCATACAAGACATTAACACCCATCAGTAACCATGCCAGAGATTAACACCCCCAGTCACCATCCAAGACATTAACACCCATCAGTCACCATACAAGACATTAACACCCATCAGTCACCATACAAGACATAAACACCCATCAGTAACCATGCCAGAGATTAACACCCCCAGTCACCATCCAAGACATTAACACCCCCAGTCACCATCCAAGACATTAACACCCATCAGTCACCATGCAAGAGATTAACACCCCCAGTCACATTAACACCCATCAGTCACCATGCAAGACATAAACACCCCCAGTCACCATACAAGACATTATTACCCATCAGTCACCATGCTTGACAGCACCATCCCTCAGTCACCATGATAGATGTCACTACCCCCCAGTCACCATACTTAACAGCACCATCTCTCAGTCACCATGGTAGACGTCACTAAACGTCAGTCACATGCTAGACATTTACTTATAGCTTGGCTCATTTTTCAAGGCTAAAATTTGATTCTGATAAAAATTTAAAAACATTTTTGGTTCAAATGGATAATTAAAAGAAGATAATTAAGATCAAATCAAGCAGATATAATTAACAGTTTACATGCATAGAACAACTGTGTATCAAACCTCCTACAAATACAAATTGGATTGCACAGTTGTTCTATGCATGTAAACTGTTAAAGACTGAACTGATATTACAGAGCTGTACATAATTTTATTGATCAAATAGTAGTAGCTTCCTAAATTGCTTTTATAGTTTTTATTCTCTAAACTCCATTCTCTTTTTAGGAGATGCATTTGCATTGCAGGTATTAATTAATTAATTAATTATTGATTAACCAATGTTCATATCATACATTCTTGCAAACTAATTTCTATTTTGTTTTACTCAATTTCAGATAACACCGCCTCAAAGTTTTAACTCATTGCACACAGGACCTGTACTCCCTAGCATGTGATTAGCATGATTCAACAAGCTCCTCCCCTATTTCATTTGTTTTTTGGTCAACCTATCATCCTATCTGTGCATGATGTCACTCCTATCTGTGCATAACGTCACCTCTTGTTCTTAGTTCATGTATGAGAGGCAAGACAGGCTAGTCTAACATTTATGTAAAACTTAATTATAATCTTTGTCATAATTATTCTGTCCGATATTATCATTATTATTATTCTAATGTTTGATAAAAAACAAAAAAACATTTTTTGGATAGATTGATGTTAAAAATTTATCTATAAACATGATTTATGTGAAAGCTGTATATTTTAAAGAATTCTTTTTATTCTGTTCATATTTCCAAACTAATTTTCTTTCTGTTAGCTCTTTTGGATCATGTTTATTCGCTTACTGGTGGCCATTGTGAAATATTTCATTGCTGCTATGGTTTTTAAATACCTCTTATTTGCGCAGTGATATATCAGAATAATATATAAATTTACTGATGTGATCTGATGAGTTATACAAATGAAAGGTAGTAATCAAAAGAATTAGGCTACAATTATCTTTCAGCTTGCAAATAACAAAGTATAACAGAAGAAATTATTCAGATACTTTAGTGTGTATTTATTAAAGTTCAAGATTTTATTTCAAATAAGAGTACAAAAAGAATTTATTTAGAAATGAGTATAAAAATAATTTATTCAAGATAAGATTATGTAAATACAGAATCAATTCAAGTTATCATATTTTTATTTATCGAAAATTAAAGGATTACATAGAATGGATTATCAAAGGTTAATCTGCTGATTTCTACAAAGTTTTTGTAAAAGAGAAGTTTCTGTTTAATGAATGAAATTTACATTAGGTGAATAGGAAAGTATGTAGGAAAAAAGTCAAAGAAAAAGTCAATTGTTATCTGATTTTAGGAGAATTTTTGATAAGTCATTTTAAGAAATTACGATCAGATTTGAAGATTTAAGTATCACTTCAATCTATTCTTCAAAAATCCTAAATTTAGCTTCAATTCTTCAATTTTTCTCAGCTAAGTTTTTTTTGCCCAAAAGGAATTCAACCTATCATATGCAATTGCTTTCAGCTGTATTTTATAATCTACAAACTCTGCTGCAGCCTCCTGCCAATGATGATGTTATGAAAGAGAGTGAAAGGGCATCAAATAACAAATGCCTCAAAGTTATCTGGCAGAGAGAGGCCCTAAAAATAATTTACTGTAGCATTGCTGTTTGCTCATTTATGTCTGTTTACTGGTCTATGGACTTATGGAGGTAGAACTTGTTACATTATTTTAAAATCTTTTACATAGCATGAAATTCGAAGGAAAACTCCATCGCATCAGAATCAGTTAAACAGAAACCATTTTATTTTTTCTTGTATTTTAAAATTTGTAATGCATAAATAAGCAGACATTTTTTTTGTCTTAATCCCTTATTTCTGATTCCTCTGGCACAGTCTAACTGATACTGACAAAGGTGTGTTTTGAATTGGTAGTGTACTGCCACTTAGTATGTAAATGAAAATACATTTTCATACACTAACTAAAATGTGTACAGAAAAGAAATTACAAAAAGATGTTTTAAGCTGTCTACCAATCACATTGTTTTCGCTTTATCAAAAGATGATCCAATATTTCAAAAATCAATTCAAAGATTTAAAGACTGTTCTGTTCAGAATCTATAGCTTTTCTAACCGTCTATTGAATAGAAAATTGTTATGGGTGTCCATAAACCTTTAACTTGGACCACATCATCAATTTATAACTATTTTCATAGAAACTAAACTTTTGTAGTCAACTATGTTTGTAAATAAATTACACAGATTTGATACCAGGATAAATGTATTTGTGAATGTAAGTTTTAAATGTTTTAAGTGTCACCTCCATCGGAGGTTTATTTTGCTTTGAATCATTTTTAAAGCATAGTTTAATGAGTATGTCAATTCAAAAACTTGGAAAATCTTACAGCGTACATCGTTCACAGCAACTAGAAAATAACAATAAATTTAAATGTTTACTATCATGTGGGTAGAGTGCATTAAATTTTGTGAAGTCCATTATTTTATTCGAGTGCAATACTTATGTTGAGTGCAATACCACGGTGCAATATAATAAGTAGGCAACAGCACCACAAACATTTCATGATTTATATGTACAACATTGATAAACTTTACAGGAGGCAATGTCATATAAAGGAAGATTAGTTACATAATGGTCAAGTATATCCATCTTGTAGAAAACCTGGACCCCAACAGTACCTGGACCCCAACAGTACCCAGATCCCAGCAGTACCCAGATCCCAACTTTACAGAGGGCAATGTCATTTACAGGAGGATTAGTTACGTAATGGTCAAGTATATCCATCTTGTATAATACCTGGACCCCAACAGTACTTGCACACTAACAGTACTTGGACCCCAATAGTACTTAGATCCCAACAGTACCCAGATCCCAACTATACAGGAGGCAATGTCATTTACAGGAAGATTAGTTACGTAATGGTCAAGTATATCCATCTTGTATAAAACCCAGATCCCAACAGTACTTGGACTCCAACAGTACTCAGACCCCAACAGTACCCAGATCCCAACAGTACCCAGACCCCATCAGTACCCAGACCCCAACAGTACCCAGACCCCAACAGTACCCAGACCCCAACAGTAATCAGACCCCAACAGTACCCAGACCCCAACAGTACCCAGACCCCAACAGTACCCAGACCCCAACAGTACCCAGACCCCAACAGTACCCAGACCCCAACAGTACCCACATAATGGTCAAGTATATCCATCTTGTATAAAACCCAGATCCCAACAGTACCCGGACCCCAACAGTACTTGGACCCCAACAGTACCCGGACCCCAACAGTACTTGGACCCCAACAGTACCCGGACTCCAATAGTACCCGGACCCCAACAGTACACAGACCCCAACAGTACCCGGACCCCAACAGTGCCTGGATCCCAACAGTGCTTGGACCCCAACAGTGCCCGGACCCCAACAGTGCCCGGACCCCAACAGTACCCGGACCCCAACAGTACCAGGACCCTAACAGTACTTGGACCCCAAATGTACCCGGACCCCGACAGTTCCCGGACCCCAACAGTTCCCGGACCCCAACAGTACCTGGACCCCAACAGTTAGACGGTTTTTAGTCAATGAAAACAAACATTTCAAAATTTCTTCAGATTGTTAATCACAGCCCTTTCTCTAGAATGTGTGTTACCAATCTTGTAAATTATTGGGTTTAAACCGCATATTATAAAGAAATATTTAAATGAAATATTTGAATGAAATACACAAAAGGATTGTGAAGCTGTGATGTCACTTCTAGTCTAAAACCAGCCGTTTCTACAAAAATATTTGACCTTCATATCTCTTAAATGGAATTAGATTTTTTTTAATTATGTCAGCATTTTGTTTCTTTTCGCCCAAAATGATTACGCTTGACTACTATGTTTATTCCTGAGGTGAATGTGAGCAAATCAATTTTGTAACCAAATTAAGCCACATGGGGATGCAACATATCATGCAGCTTATTCATAAGACACGTTTAAACTTGAAAGCATCTTAAATCATGAATTGAGAAGAACTTGAATACAAAGACTAGAAACAGATACAAAATTGTTAGTTGTCATGGCAATCTTGCGTAGTTGTCTCATCCAGTGAAAGATTAAGTGGCATTGGGAATGTTGGGATGGTTTTTTGTTTGCATTTTTTCTCTATCCAGTGTTGCTGTGATAGATAATAGTATATTCAGATTGACAAATAAATGATATTGACAAACTCATAAACTTGGTAGAAATATAAAGTGCCTTGTTAATGTTTAAGAGTATTGAAGTTTTGACAAAATTGTGGTGTTTTTTTTTTTATAGTATTTTTTTTCATTTTATAGTTCAGCTGTGTAAGAGTTTCTTTTGTTTTTGTAAATATTTTGCAGTGAAAAAGTAATTTAACAGTAAAATACTCTAGGGCTTATCTCTATTGATGGGAATAAACCAATTATATAAATGATATGAGGGACTCAATGATTTACAATCAATATTTTTAATGTATGACTTAATTTACATATGGAAGAAGTAGTGACATCTAGGAACTCATGAAAATCACAAAATAGGAAACTAATTCTACTAAAATCAATTAAAAATTGACCTTTGTACCATTTTTCAAATGTCATGTTTCACTTTTAAAGAAAGTATGCAATTTTGTCATGTTTCACTTTTAAAGAAAGTATGCAATTTTGTCATGTCATCACTCTTTATGAACAGTTAAAAACTCATGTAATCATTTAATAAAAGTTTATAAAAGAGCAGTCTCAGAATTTGATTACCCTGTTCAGCTTCTAAATGTCAAAATGTAAAATAAATCATCAGCAATTTTATTTTTAGCAAGAAAATGTGGAGAATGACATAAAAGATCATATGCATCATAGGTAATACATTTTTGCATATTCAAATATGCAGAAGTACATCAAGATCATATGCATGTCTTTAATTAACTAGGTAATACATTTTGCATATTCAAATATGCAGAAGTACATCAAGATCGTATGCATGTCTTTAATTAACTAGGTAATACATTTTGCATATTCAAATATGCAGAAGTACATAACTTCATATGCATGTCTGTAATTAACTAGGTAATACATTTTTGCATATTCAAATATGCAGAAGTACATAACTTCATATGCATGTCTGTAATTAACTAGGTAATACATTTTTGCATATTCAAATATGCAGAAGTACATATAGATCATATGCATGTCTTTAATTAACTAGGTAATACATTTTTGCATATTCAAATATGCAGAAGTACATAAAGATCGTATGCATGTCTTTAATTAAGTAGGTAATACGTTTTACATATTCAAAGTATTCCTGGAGCTTGATCAGATAAAAGATCAGATTTTTAGACAATTTGAAAATTGTCCATACCAGTATTTGATGGGTTTTTTTCTTTCCTTTCCTTCAAATGATCATTACTTCCCTAGTTGTCACTAGCAGAGAATGAAAACATGTAGAAATTTGTATACCTCTTATTTGACTGATGGAACATTCAAAGTAGCTAAAGTTTCTTTTTTTTTAAATCAAAATTAAAATTCCACATTGAGAATTTATTTTCTCAAGATTGTGATAGATTTTGTGGATATGACCAACTAAGCTTAGAATAACTAGAATGGGAATGAGGGGGGCAAACATATCTTGGTTTTAGTCATAAGTATTAACATTTCTAAATGTCGTCAGAAGAAGATTGTTGGTAAGTCTTGAGTATCAAAAATTCCTACAAGTCATCAGTAGCAATATTCTTTTGGAACTACCTACATTATTTGACAGATTTACAATGTCGATTTAAACATGGAGAAAATGATATATATAATTATATATTGCATATAGGTTATCTAAACAACATGGTAGACATTGTGTCAGCAACATTTTGTGTAATGTGTAAAATATAAGCTCGGGGTAATAGGAACCATGGGGTGCAGCCAGGTGGTCAACAGTCATTCGACCCCCATTTCAAAATCTAAAGTAAATGAAGGTAAAAGAGTCCAAAAAATATGCTAAATGGTCCAAAATTTGAAGCAATTACCTTGTATTTCTGTTAAATATAGCAAACTAACAATTTAATACACTGCTTTTGGACAAAAAAATTAAACTTATAGTAAGTCATTAGCAATTTCTTCCTTGAAGATGCCCCCCCTCCCATCCTCCCCTTTCTTTATTTGACAGACTGGCTACACCCCTGGGACCACTAATCCAATAAGTCCATGGTCAGTATTTATGGAAACATGGGCAAAGCTGCTACCTTTCTATTCATCTGGGGGTTTATTTTTTAAATAAGGGATTAATTAAAACAACCAATATTAAGACCAAAAGTTATTTTTATATTTGGTTTATATTTACTGTGTGGTTCAATATTGTGTTTAGATATTTATATTGTTTGAATATTCATATATTTATATTGTTAAGGAGTGCTTTACCATTTTGTAGGGTGGCTAGTTCCCCCTTCACCTCAAACATACCAGTGGGTTATAAATCAGTGTGGTTTGACTCCCTGCCATACATGTACAGACCTAAAAAATCAGGGGGCGGGGGATATGTGTCTGGAGTATTGGTAATCTACTGGCACATTAAGCTGGTAAATGCATTTTTGCTCTGCCTTTTATTCATAAAACCCATTGTGACCAGTATGAATTAACTTTTGACGAAATGCAACTATCAATTTTGCCACTGGTGTGAACCGCATATGCTTGTGATCCCTACTACGCCTCCCCCCACTTCCCCCAAAAAAGGGGGGATGGATTGAGTGAAGTTGAATAAAACATGTATACTTATACAAGGAGATATTGGGCAAGCCGTCTACCACGATGGAAATGGGATATTAGGGATTTGCCTAGGATATTGGTAGGAAGCTGTTGAAGACAATGGGTATCCCCAGGAAATGTTTTAATCCTTGTAAGTAATCTCGTCATAAACTGAAAGGGAGTAGCCTTATGATTGATAAAAGTGGGGAGAGACTAGCATCCCAAGTATTCCTGATGAAATTTGCGGTAAAGAAACATCAATGATATCAGAAATGTCAAGATTATGACGCCAAGAAGAGTGCAGATGTTTTTCACCAATTAGCTAGAAAAGGCTAAAGAAATGTAGCTAACATACTAGGAGTAAGCTAAGACACAGAAATGGAGGAGAGATGGACCCACTTCTTACCCCTAGTGATTTCAAGTTTAGGATTAAAAGCTCCAATTAAGCAGCTGGCTTTGTTTTTATGTTTGAGAATTCCATCACTCTGAATCTTGATGAAAGAAAGCAGGTGTGGAGGCCCACTGGGAAATTCCAATTAGGCCATAACAAATTTGTTGCATTGGTGGATCCTTTTAAATGTAGTGTTCAGCATAGCATAGATATGGGTGGGGGTATAGAATATTTTTACTCCTCGCCCTTCTCATTTTTACAGAAATATTCAATCACTTTTTGGACATTGCTATAAAAGTCACAACTGGTCACACAACGTTTTAGATACAGGCTACGCCGCTACTTTTGTACATTAAGTAGGCCCTTGCTCAAATTTTCTGACCCTCAAAATGTACCACCACACCCCTAGAAAAGTAGCCTATACAATTAAAGAATTAAAGCAAATAGTATTTAATTCTATACAAGGAGTGTTATCATCTAATTTGGTAAGAATATGAAAAGCTTTATGGAGGGTGTTAAAAGCATTTGGATAAATGTTTATTGTTGCAAAAAATGAACCAGTTAAATAAATGTTTATTCATGAATGTTAAATGGTAGAAAGGTTTTAATTTGTGTTTATTCCAAGTCCAGGTAGAGTTACCTTATATGAAAGAGGATGAATCCATATTTTATCAAACAAGAGAGCCAAAATACTAAATACTATTATTTTCCCAGGAACTAATTGTTACATTGTATACCACTTTCCTGTTTGATAGTTGTCATGTCAATTTAGTACTGTTCATTCGATTCTCAGAGACACAACTGGGCAATGAAGGGTGGGTAAACCCCACGGGCAGACGGGCCCAGAAAAATTATTCAAAAGTATCCAGTAATTCTTATTACCTTTGAGACATTTGTCAGATAATGGCTATCGTAACACCTCAAATTAGGAAACTCATGCAGAATATTACTGATGGCATGAGTGGATGTGTGTGCGTGTGTTTGGGAGGGGGCAGGGTCAGAACCAAGATGAAATGTCAGGGAGGCCAAGCTAAACCAAACCAGGGATGATGTGATAACGTGTTTTATGAGCAGTTTTCTCATGATTAATGGAACATATTGGGACACGGGTGCAGTCTTAGTGGGGAGCAGAAACCAGGTACTCCATGAAAGGTTTTATTTTGATTGGGAAATTATTAACAAAAATTTGAAGGAATTTGCAATAATTCCTAATAATTGATGAAAATCAAAGAAAAATTACCCCAAAATGAAAGCAATTTTCCAATAACTGAAAGCCTCCCAAACATTGAATGAACGAAATATCAAAGGAATATATTGAACAAAATTTCCCAAAAATGTATTGTATTTATCGTATGAAGGAAATTTCTCAAAGATTGAAAGTGATTTTCCAAACATTGAATGAAATTTCCCAAAAATTAAAGAAAATTGAAGAAAAATTGCCCCAAAATGAAGAAAATTTCCCAAACATTGTAGGAAGTTTCCCCAAAACTGAAAAAAAATTACTGAAATTCAAAGAAAAATTGCCCCAATATGAAGGAACTTTTCCAAACATGGAAGTAAATTTATTAAAAATTGACCAAAAATCAAAGAAAAATTACCCCAAAATAAACAGATACAGGAAATTTTCAATTAAGAATTAAGGAAATTGCCCAAAATTGAAAGACATTTTCCAAACATTAAAGAAATTGATTGAAACAAAATGCCCCAAAATGAAGGAAATTTTCCGAAAATTGCACGAGAATGAAGGAAATTTATCAATGAATGAGATTTCACAAACATTAAATGAATTTTGCCGAAAATGGAAGAAAATCTACATAAACTGTGACTAAGAATTATCTCATGGTAAAAAAAGTATCATCGGAAAAATCTCAGGGGGGAATAGACCGGCCCCTTTAAATATGCACCTAGGGAGGGTGGGGGGGGTGGGGTCAGGGGTGGGGGTTAGGGGAGGGGAGTTACACCTGCATCTCAGATCCAAGCAGATATGATATATTATTTTGGAATGCTTCAAGAATTACATGAGGCGAGTTAGTACTGCTCTTGCGATCACCGCTGCCTATGCCTTACCTCGTTATCAAGCATAGGAATGGTTAACTTAATGTGGAAGGATAAGGAAGGGGGAGACTAGTAAATGGTATAGCCTTCTGGATTTGCCGTTCAATTTACCAAGCATTCATAACCCAATCAGCAAGAAAGCATGTAGAAAAGAGATAAACAAATAAAATGAAAACTTTCAGTTGCCATTCTGTCCCCCACCACCACCGCTTTCTGCATCGTCAGCTCTGTAAATCATCATGCCCATCTGTAATGCATCATGGCCCATCTTGGCACGTCCGTTTGAAAGATTATGTTGTGACGCAACTGCGAGTGCCCGATTTCACGATTGAAACTGAAAAGATCAGTCTCATTTTGGCCTGAAATTGACATAATTCGGTTTGCTTTGAGATCAGCAGAATTACTGCATTATGACAAACAAGATTCATTAAGCCGCAAATTACGTTTTTATGAGCATCATGATGTCACACCATATTGACGACGCGCAGGGGCATTGGAAGGAACTCGAGGTAAGGAAGGGTGGTGCAGAGGGCAAAAAAATCCAGGTAGGGCACTTTTTTCATTTAAGACATGAAAGATTTTTAATAAGGATCTAAACCAGGAAAAAATCTTTAGTCCATGTCAGGGTATTGATCAAGATCCAGAATATTTCCCAAACAATGTGAGAAGCAAACAAAAGGGTCCTTCACATGGTTTAGGAGGCTTTTCATAATTTTCTCACATGCATAAATAAATTGAACTCTGTATATAATTTTTTATTTGACATCGATTCAAAATCATGTCTGCATAATCCAAATTCACACTTAAAGGTCTATAGCGAGTCAGTGGCAAGGGCCCCATATTTGTTCTCGGACAAATTACAGGTTCCCACTGTCAGACTGTCACTGGTAAAATTTGGGTAGCTTGTAAATACCTATTTTTTGTGTATTCTTTCTTCAATTGTCAACAAACATGATAAGTTATAATAAGGGGACTTGTCGAAAATATTTGAAAAAACACTCACATTAAGCGGGCAGTTTTTTAAACTTTGCAAAGAAGGTAGATGAGGGCGCGTCGGTCTATATATGATAAGGGGTTTACATCCGTAAGATTGCCCAGGGCTTTATTTGGAAGATGTGCCACTAATGAAATTTGGAGTGGTTGGCAAAATTATTACCGGGGAAAACCAAGGTTGGCAGATGCGAACGCCTTGCTTTTTCCAGTATAAGAAAGTCCAATATAGGGTTCTTCGGCCCCTACGAGAGAAGTTTGGAGGCAGGTATCGTATTCACCCAGTTCTGCCACATCTAGTTCCATTAAAGTGTTAGATGCCTGCATGCATGGGTAGTTCTTAACTATGACAAATTTGTTCCTTGATTTTTATATTAAAAAGGGACCTTCTCCCATTCCTCTTCCCCTTACTCAAGGGACCTGTGGTTCTGACATCGCTGTATGGGAACCAGGGATAGAGTGAGTCAGTGCCTAGTTGAAGAGATCTTTACTAAACTACTAATTAATGGAGATGGAACTGAAGGGTTTAGGCCCGAATCCAGCGAAAACAAGTTTGGAGCCACACCATTTTAATCTTAATGCCTCTAGTCTGCTAGTAGAACATCAAATTGAATCATTCATAAAGTAGATCAAAGAAAACGAAATTAGTTACTAACAACGCTAAAATTTAAACATCAAAGGAATTTCATATTGGAAAACTGCTTCCAACGTTTCATGTAAAATCAGATTTGGTTTTCGATTTTCGGCCTTTTGCTGCTGACGAAAAACCACCACTTCTTTGAATACGCCAATAAACCAACTTTGCTTTCTCCTGGCATCTTCTTCGTCGTTACTGGTCTGCAAGCTAATCAAGAGCAGCTTGCGATGGGTCAAAAGTGTGTCTAAGTCACATGAAGTGGCTGATGATAAGCACAGGCACATTTGCCCACTGAAAGTAAGTGTGGGAAGGGGGCAAAGTGAAGTCAAAATTAGGGTTGAAAATTACGATAGTGACAAAGATATACAGATTCGGAAAAAAAGTGAAGGTAAGTACCCAGTTTGCTCCCCAAATCCCACCTAAGATAAGAAATTTTACTGGCAGACTGAAGGGGCCAAACATAATGATATGAACACCAGTTAAGCAGTGACGGTGCTGGACTAACCTAAAGGTTGAATTTTAGGGAAGTCAAGAGGGGCTTTCAAAAGATTCTTTAGGCCGTTGTTGTTATTCATTATAACAGCTGCAACTGACATTCAAGAAAGGAAAAAGCCACATGTATCTACATTGTTTCTCCGCTTCCTGTGCTCCACCAATGGATAACAACACTGTAGTTTTTTTTAATTTATTTTTTAACCCCAATCAGGTCCATTGGCAGTAGACCTATTCCATACACCCAACCTGCAATGATGCTCAATTAGGAGTCAAAATCTACCTGTACAAATGCACCTCAGAAATTACGAAACGGAGGAAAAGTTGTTATGCTCCCGACATAAATCTGCTTCCTACACCATTACATATACATTCATGTGAACACTTAATTTTTATGCCCCCAACAGGACTGCTTCCTACACCATTACAAATACATCCATGTGACACTTGAATTCTCCTTGATAGGAGTAGGGAGTCTTGGTTGAGCACGCACCTTCCACCACACGAACATAGACCTTTTAACCTTTTCAATACTAGAATCCTGGCCATTAGCAAGTTTTGATGTCCCACATCAAAAATCTTTATGAAAAGGTAAAGATTTTACCAGAAAGTTTTTTAGTTATGACAGGGACGTTGCGCTTTGGGGTTGGCCAGAAACGGAGCCTCAGGACTCGGGGGCCCAGCACTTAGGTAATGGGGAAAATATTATTACTGCTTAATTTGCATTAAGGGGTTAATGGACATTACATACCTCGTCATAGGGATTAAAAAAACATTTAAGGAAATTTGTAGGTTCTTTGTAATGTCGAAAATTTAAATAAAATGTGCATGTTTCTTACATGTTTGTTTGACGAGGGCTTAACGGCACCACGACAACGAGGGTCAAATTGTGCCTGAGAGGTTAGACCATTCTAGAGGTAGGATGGAAAGGAAACAGGGGGAGAATAAGAGAAATTCAAGAACAAAAAGTCAGAAAGCTGTGATCGAGAGAGGTGCATGGGTGAAACAAAAACAAAGTAGAGATGGGGTGGAAGAGGAGAATTAAATATGGTTGTAGAGGGAAGCATGATAAAGGAAGGACTTAATTTTATCTGGAGGATTTTTCTGGAAGAACTCAGCAATTGAGTTGTGGGGAGCGAGAAAAGCTCTGGGAAGGTTGTACAGGGGGCAAGCAAGGAGAACGTGATGGATTGTGAGGGTGCAGTGGCACTTGTTGCAGAGGGGTTGGGGGAGCCAATAAGGAGGTGGGAGTGAGTGAGGTGGGTGTGACCAATTCTCAGCGGGTAATATGAACGTTGTCAATACAAGAGAGGTTGTTGATGGTGGATTTGATCGGAATTGTGGACTGGATGACATGGAGTTTGTTATCAATTTGGGAGTTCCATGAGGTTTGTCAGCGGTCATGAACAAGGGAAGCGATAAGCGGTTTGATGTCAGAGAGGGTTTCGGGAAAAGGGGTAGGGAGGAGGTCAAGGGCAAGCTTAGTGGCTGCATCAGCCCTGTCATTGCCAGGGATGCCAACATGGCTGGGTATTCAGAAGAAAAGAACACTTTTTCTGCAGAGGGTGGGAGAAAGGAGTTTCTGGAGGAGGAGGTGGCATGTGAGGGTATCCCATTTAAGATTTGAGTAAAGATTTTGAAATCCAAAATACTGTAAAAGGCTCAATTTTCATCTGATTTTGATTAAACTTCTTGCTATTTTCATTGTTCATAGCATATATCTACCAATTTGTTGCTACATGTCCATAGATATGTAAGCCTTAGCTGGTACCACCGACAAGGGGGTAATAAGGCGTTGTCCCACGGGCCCAGCCTGGATCTGTCTGTGTTTTGAACAGCTGCGTGTAATCAACTATGGCTTATCAAAGAGCTCCATGTATGGAAGAATCCGTGGCCCCCACTGGCTCTCGGCGGCACTGGCACATGAGACTATAGTTGGCATCATTTACTCTGGTGCATATTGAATATGAAGGCGTCAGGAATTCATTCATATTGAAATGTTTTTTTTTTTCTTTCTTGAAATAAACAGATAAATAACAAAACAAACTTGAAATATTGTGATGTCTTTTATTGATATCCTTCATTTTTTGCATAGGTCTGTATCTTGATCATATATTACTCAAAGACATATGATTGATATAGGTGTGAATCGACAAGGTGGGGTATTTTTAATTTTGCAGAGCATGGTACACCTACATACGACCATGCACTCTTAACAGAAAACTAAAGTCATGAGAAACACCAAAGTACAATGATTTATGCACATGATGGGGTGTAGTTCTTTTCTGTTCTTGTGATGAACCTGCAAACATATTCCCTACCCAATCGCAAGAAACATTCTTAAAAGTGGCAAATCACTACATACAATTTTCAAAATATTTTGTTCTGTGAAAGTTTCTTGAGTGTGTTTAAAGAATGGTTTTAACAAGGATTGTTCTTTGAATACCTTGCCAATTACACTTGTTTATTTTGCTCTGACAGAACAACAAAGGAGATTACCTGTTCTATAGACTTGATGCTAGTCAATGACCTTTTGAATGTGTTAAACTTCCATGATCTAATTCCATTTTATATCAGCAAAATTGTCACGAAATTTTCTTGACAAAAAACAAATATATAAGTCTATGCCTTCACTGCATTAGCAGAACTCTAGAGAGCTAGACATTTTCACAGGTATAATATAGGTCTCTGGGGGGCATAATTAATGGGAGTTAACAACAGATTCAAGTACCTGTTATGTTCCCTGCTGTTTTACAGTCTGTGGGAGCAACGATGGAGACTCCGATAGGTCTATCCGTGTCTACAAGCTATAACACAACAACAATGGGTAAACCCGACACACCTCGTGCAAAATTGAATTCTAAGGAACCCTCTGTGGACATGTAAATAGTACGGACCAGAATGCTTGCAAGCCCCATTTATGCCACTGTCTAAAGGTGTGTCTTTATTACATAAGTTTGATGGTGATACACATGCACTCCAACCACACACACAACAAAAACATAAATATATATTATTTATTTTAAATTGATTCTACAATTACATCTTTTTTAAGGGTGGTCATATTGGACTGTAGTCGCAATGAATTGGATCGTGCGTCATGTCGGGATTCCTTTACTTTGGTACGAGGTCGTCAATGGATTCGCCTTTTTCCAATCTCTTCTCCATCTCAATGATAACCTTCACGCCCTTGATGACGCAGTTGACTTGCTCAACTTCAGATGTTCCGAGACGATCGAGGTTAGAGATATCATAGACACCACCAATGCTCTCAGTAAATTCTCCACCTATGGGATATAGATATAAACTTAGTTTGCTTTCGGGTAGAGTCACATAAATATTCAAGATAATGTTTCATTACAAAATTTGGGTAATTCTAAGATGGCGACAATGAAAAAAAGATGAAATCTGGTTATACATAGGTGGGTGACGTTTTTCTTTGTACTATCAACATGGGCAGGATTTGCCGGCCAAAAGCGGGGCAAAGTCAAAAGTAGGGGGCAATTAGCTAAGATGCAGGAAAAATCACCATACATACAAAAGATACAAAATCCTGTCTATGACTATCAAATTGATTAAATTTCTTTCAACAAAATTAGCAGTGGATCCTTGTGAATTCTTAGAAACTGATGCAACACTGGTCCCGAGCAAACTTACATTTTATGAGGCCCACATATATGAATATCACACAGATGCCACCTGTGCTACAGATGGCGCTCTACATGAGCAGAAACCAGTCAAGCATCAGATCACAAGAATACAAAAAGTGGTTTGATTAAACCTATGCTTATTTTTAATATTAGTTTTATATTCTAAAATGAATATGAATGTCAAGTAATATCAAGTAATATCAAGTTATTCTTGATATTTAGTATCACGGGGAATGGGACACCACCGACTTGCCCTTTTGAATTCCCTTTGGTTGATGGTTTTGAGTTTTGAAATGAAGCAAATCAAGTGCAGTGGCGAAGCTTATAAGGGGCAGGTGATTCCTCCTCCAACTATTATGGCCATTTTGCGCTGTCTGGAGGGTAGTTTTTTTATATTTTTATCCTTAAGTACCATTTCTTGGCTTCCAACCATACGAGTAGGTTCTTTGCACAAAGTGCACTTTTGTCTTTCCACTGGACAATATCAAGGCACTGATGCTCTTTGACCAAATTCTTGCATCCTGATGAACAGTTCACGCGTCCTATATTGCTGGCATCTCCACTGCCTTTAAAAAGTACATGTGTACCCACTAAGCACAGAGCATATGGGCCCAGCCACCCAGCAAGCCTGTTTGGTTCCGCTTAAACCAATCCACACTTAATATAGAAAATAACTTACTTGTTCCTCTCTTCTGCAGTCGTTGCTTGACGCAAATGTCTTGGAATCTTGAATCTTTGGCCAATTGAGGCACCTTGACGTGCACACTACACCTTACACCTGTTCCAAGGTTAGATGGGCAAGTCAGTACATAGCCTAGATGCTCGTTCCACATGAAGGCTTTGCCTTTAGATTTGACGATAGTCTCCACCTGGGGATTCAAACCAAATTCAGTAAGAATGGCTAAGTTTTAGCTTTACAAACTCACTGGTTGGAAGGGATCTTGAACATATAGCAGAAGAGAAGGACACCAGCATATATAAAATAACCATTTTTCACTCTTCCTTCATCCTTTTCCATTTCTAAGCTGAGACCAAGGGAAACTTTCCTCTCCCTGTCATGGCTACTAATTAACATTCAAAACTCGTGCCAAATTTGGAGGCTGTCAATCCTGTCAGTATGCTCCCCCTCCTCCCTTCCCGTCCACTTCTGTACACATGCAGAAATTGTCCTCAATTTCCAGCCTATAAAGATCACATTTATTAAGGGTAAATTTTATTCCGACAAAGACAACAAATTTTTAGGTCTTTGAAAAATGTGATTTATCCAGCAAAACACTTACCGCATTGAGTCCGCGTGTCCAGCGCTCAAAGATCTCCTTCATGTTTCCTCCTTTCTGCATGGAAATGATTCGAATATGATCCTCCTCTCCAATCCAGACCAAAAAGTTCTTTTGTTCGTTATGCCTGTAATGGTACAAATCATTTTTTTGTATTGATAATAGAGGGGTCCAAATATATGTAGAATATACATTTCAACATAAAGACTCAATTTAAGGATTTCTAATCATGAAGCATGAAGGGGGGTTAGTCATCATTATTTCACAACCATATAACATATTTCAAACAATATAGCTTAATTCTAAAAACAAACTTTAATTGGATATGGACCCTACCCTCTCCAGGCAAGTGGGGGGAGGGACAAAGTTACAAACACCTAACCAGCATGCACCTGGGCAGAATCTCGATATTCCATTGTTATATATTTTTGTGTCTAATTTTACGCAGGGAGGAAGGAAGGGGAAAGAAGGGGGGGGGGAGGGCACAGATCTTTACAACACTGTCATCATCATCCTCATTCTCATCATCACACCCTTATCACCACCGCCACCCCCCACCACCATCATCATCATAATCCTTGCTATCAATACTATCACTTGTGACCACCACATGACTTACCAGATACCCCTGGCATCAGGAAAGTCCCTTGCCATGCCACCACTGGTGAAGTGACGTGACACAGGTCTGTCAAACAGGAAATGGTCATCAATCAGCTGCTGTTGATCCTTGGGGTCCATTTTCATCAATGAGTAGTATTTACCCTTAAGGTCTCCAGACAATGAATTTAAGGCTAAGAATGGAAAGATAAATAAAGAATAATTAAAAATGACATTTCGGTTGTTACGCATGTTCTTAAATGCCTGTAACTGAACAAGAAAAGGAAAGACATGATGAAGAACATGTTCAGAAATCTCATTCTGCTAAGGAAATATTGATGATGAAATAATTCAAGTCCAATTTGTGTATATCAGAACAATTCTGACATGCAAATAAATAATCGCCTGATAAAAAAGAGTAGACCTACCACATCATATGAAATGTTTCTAACAATTCGCAGAGGTGTAGGAAACTTTCAAAAAGTGAGGGTGGGGGACTTTCCAATTCATGTACATGTGTCCCCAGTTCCAACACCCAAGCGCAGGATTTGCTGAACGAAAGTGGGGGGTAAAGTCAAAAGTGGGAGGTAGGCTAAATCAGAAAATCACGTTCAGATGCAAAAATCACCATACAAAAGATACAAATTCAAAAAAAGTCAGGGGGGGGGGGGGGCAAGTGCCCCTTTGCCCTCCTTGTATCCCACCTATGACTACACCTCTATGACGTATGTAGGGGCCTAATCATGTGATGGGATGTTTGATCTGTTGATTGGATGATGATGTCTAATCACCCTTTACTTAATCAGCGAATTATTTGATCAGATAGAACTATTTGTGGCATATACTGCACTTAATATTACATGCATAAATAAGCCTAATCACAATTGTCAGAAGATAGCGATGTAAACACATTCTTGAATATTTTATTTAGAATATTACAATAAAGTTTTTTTCATCTATTTAAGACAAAGTGTTGCTATATATATGTATATATGCATATGTGTATGTATTAAATCCCTCTTGCCCCAACCCTCCCCCATTTCACGCCCTTTATGATCCATTGTGACTATGACAATATTTACCATCAGCAACTAGTTTTTCCATCTGTCTTCTTTCAGCACGGGTCATGTGTGGGGAAAGACAGTAGCCACGGATGTTACGGCCAGTACGAATACGTGAGCTGACAACGTACTTTTCATCCAAGATGTCATCCATCACCTTGCTCACTTCCATATCAGTCTTGTGATTGTCTGAAAGAAGAAGCGATATGAAATGTCAAGAAAGCAACCGCTAGATGCAATCCCGTAGCTTGGATTTTTCACGAAGGGGATCAAGCAGATTTTTCTTTCAGAGTTGAGAGATAATTATGGAACAATTTTCCATGTGACATTATTCAATCACCATTCAGTCATGCCTCCGAGAGAGGCAAGATAGATTTTTGACTAATCAGCTTGTGAAATATCTTCAAAATATCAAGACATCCATCAGACAAATTCTTGCGGTAGTAATAGATAATTCAGAAGAAGAGGAAATATCAAGACATCCAATCCAAGGCCTTCTATCAGTAGAAAAATGTAAAAAAAAATAATTTTACGCAAGGTGCCCACACAACTTCGGGGAACGATCATGTGCTCCATGATGGGCTACATACCTGGCCAGATCCTATCAGGCACGTTAGTGGGCTACATACCTGGCCAGATCCGTTCAGGCCCGTTAGTGGGCTACATACCTGGCCAGATTCCATCAGGAACATTAGTGGGCTACATACCTGGCCAGATCTGTTCAGGCCCGTTAGTGGGCTACATACCTGGCCAGATTCCATCAGGAACATTAGTGGGCTACATACCTGGCCAGATCCGTTCAGGCCCGTTAGTGGGCTACATACCTGGCCAGATCCGATCAGGCAGGTTAGTGGGCTACATACCTGGCCAGATCCTATCAGGCATGTTAGTGGGCTACATACCTGGCAAGATCCTATCAGGCACGTTAGTATACCATTTTGACTGGGGTGGGGAGGGGGTATAAAACTACCAATGGCCTCAAATTAGCATCCCATTTGAAAAAAACTGCCGCCCGTCTGCTTGTAAAAAAGTTAATAATCAAAGTCGGCATTTTTACCGACCTGATACCAGATTAAATAGCTCGAATTTTACCGACGAGTCACTCCCCACCCCCCACCTTACACACACCCCTTCCTGAGTTTTAAAACAAAGGCTTACAATTTGTAGGCAAGTATTGATTGAAATTTACCCTTTCACCCGAACCATTTTTCAGCCCTTAAAATTTCCCCTCCCTACTTACCTATCTCCCTTGTCAATCCCGTATACGTTTTATGTACATTTTTGACAAGACTGTAAGACATCCAAGTTGAAACAAAAACAGCAGTCAAATTCTTTGTTTTAATGTTTTGTGAATGCTAAAAATTATTTTGATGAAAACATTGATTCGGACGTATATGAACTGCACCACGTGTTAACGAAGTGAAGTGGCAGGGTTTGATAGGCGTACCTGTCTTTTGGAAACCATTGTGGTAATCTCTGATGCATGGGTCGAAGAGTTCGGCAAAAACGCTGTAGGTTTCTTCATCTCCTGCTAGCAAACCAAGATGGAAATCTGAAAGAAACAAAATCATTGTTGCTTGCTGAAATATTCAAATATTAAATTTGCTCTTGACACTGATAATTAATAAACAGTAAGAGATCGCTTGGTAAATTCATGCTTATTTTACAGACGGATTAAGTGACATGTCAAGCTTATCTGTTAACAAATATTGGGAGTTTTCGGTGAAGTATCTATTTTGAAAATAACTATCGAAAAAGAGCATGATGACTGTATGACTTGCATTTATGTGCGTTACAGTGGCGTAGGAACCAGGGCCACGTCCCCCTCAATAATCTTATTGGGGGCCAAGTACCATTACCCCTCCCCCTTCTCTCCATTAATGAAGGTCTGACGTATTGATTTTGAAGAGTCGGAATCCCTTCACATCATCTTTTCTTTTCTTATTCCAAAAGGGATAACGTTCGAGAAATTTCCTTATTTTCGTAATATTTGCTACAATTTTTTTGTTCTTTTCCAAAATGCTCTTATAATTTATACAAAATTTTCTTCTTACCACCACTTCTTTACAAATAGCTTTTGGATATAAGAGGCTCATATACATTTATAGGTTTGTTGGGAAAAAATCAATCTGCCCCCCCTCCCCTTTCCCACTATGCCGCTGTTGTTCAAATATATATCACGTAAACATACGGAAGCATTTTAAAGGTACTATAACCATAAAAACAACTCCTTACCGTCTTACATAAGAGATACTATATCACTGTAAAGCGTGATAATCCCGAGAATTTTTATTTTTATTTAGGCCTATGCTAGGCACTTGCAATTGGGGAGTAAGAGTTGGGCAGGGATACATTTTGCGGGGGCAAGATTAATGATGAATGAACAATTACACTACATTCTGTCATTTCATTTGGGGGCAACATGGAGCAGGGCCTCAGCATGCCCTCTTGTCTATACCCCTGTTAAAGAAACAAACGGGAGAATAAAACCATGTTGATATTTTATTCCGTGTAGGAGTTATTCAACAATTTGAAGTGTGATGAAAAGTGGCCTTGCAGAGTACAGTGTGATGTCATAATTGCAGATCACAAGATAATTCCTTATGCACTTTTATCAAATGAAAATTGCTTTTTCTTTCTTTTAGAATGTAACTTATGTTAGCAGATGGGCCAAGCATGTAGAGCATAGGCTACATGGGCAGATGGGTAAAGCATGTTCTAGTAAAGTACATATCAGCCAAAACATTTAAACAAAAAAATTCTAATATTTTAGAAACGAGCAATTACTTTTACAAATTGATGTTGGACCTGCACATGCCACGTAGTCATGACGACATCACACTAAACTGCATGATAACTTTTCAACATCCTGGTGTAATCTTTGTAACGCATTAACTCCTAAACAGAACATGATATCAACATGGGGTTTCACCTATTTGTTTCTTTAATATTCCTTTATCGTATAATTTTAAAGGAAAATTCACAGGAATATTCTGTTAAACTTTTTGGTATCACAGTTTCTAGTGTACGATTGTAATCAAAGATTTGTTAATCTATGTACAAATTTAAGACGTAATATGTAAGGAGATCAAATTTGGTTATTGATGATTTTGGAAATTCAAATACTCAATTTATGAATGATTTTCCACACTTAAGCTGATTTCTGTCAAACTATTGTGACAGAGATAAACGAACTAATTTGCATTTTAAAATATGTTCATACTAATATCACTACAAATTTACATCAGAAAAAAAAAGGGCCTGAAAAATTGAAAAAACTGTAAAACAGGAAAATAGTACAGATGAAGGATTCATAATAAGTCTGCCTTACCGCTGTTGTCGGTTCCATTCTGAATGGCTTTATCGATTGTGAAGCCACTTGGAGTTTCCACATCCCGAAGACGCTCATACATGGGCAAAGTAAGATTCTTTGAGAGGATGCTCACGTGACCTTCAAAGTTGGGATAGTCCTCCTTTGCGGGGAATTTCTTTTGGAACTTATTAGCCATGTTTCTTGTAGTTGCTATAAAACAAAAGAAAACCAGTATTTGAATATTTGTCACTTTGTCTACCTTTTATCTACTGGCACTTCAATAATATTTGGTTTGCTTATACCTAGTCCAATATGCAGCTATAATACAAGGTGTTTTCAATGAAATATACTTGGCAAGAAAACCATGTTTTCAGTCCGGCTGATTCCATAATCGTTTTTAATTATTATTAATAACAAGCATTATTATTATTACCAAACACTTGGACATTTTTTGAGATGTCCCCTATTGGAGAAAACGGCACTGCTGCTTGACCTTGCAGATTATTATGACAACGCATAGCAATGTGTTCAACTATGGTTGTAGCAAATATATAGCTGTTGTGATGTAGACTCGATAAGGAGAAACATTGTTAATCTTCAAAACACAAGACCAACTACCAAATTCCTTGAGTTTTTCACTTCATTAGGTTACAGTACTTCATAAAACCAGCGAGCTAGTAGGCATGCTAAAATTATTGACGTACATTGTACATTCGTACAACAGACCATATTCACATTTCACCCATTATGTTATATTGCAAATAGATATTGAAGGAAGGGGGGGGGGGGAGTTAATACCTGCCCTATACATACAGGTCCGAGGCTAGGGTGTATGATCCCCATTCATGTGTAACGTGGACTCTCGGTGCTTTACCCTATACCTAACACAAACGCCACAATGCCCACCATCCATGCCCAACCACCAGTACCCCCAAATCGTTCTATTTTCGGCTGTCGTCGTAAGCACACAATCACTTTCTTTGGATGATTCTTCCCACAGCAGGTACGCCTTGCCTTTTTAAAATGTCGAGCATTTCAAATGATAAAGGAGGTGCGTTTTAAATAAACGTTGAGCTTAGGGGGTGGAGTTGGGGTTGTCCACTTATTCCCGAGGACCTTCTCCTTAGCATTGACATTGTGATATCTTGAGCTGTTCAAAAGAGCACCCTTGAGTGGATATGTTATGGGCCCCACAAAACCTTAATCCAGCCCTGCTCCTTAGTACAGGCCCCCAAACTTGGCTTTTTAATGATTTTACACATTTGTTCCTAATACTACTAATTTGATGTAAATGGCCATTTTCTAGTGACGTTTTTATGAAATATAAGCTTTAAGCAGCCAGTATTATCCTACCAAATAATTAATTTCTTCATCAGTCATTTCAAACATCAGGTATTACGATCATTTATTTTAATGAAGATATGAATACTAAAATTAATTGACAACAAATCCTGAAATAACTCAGTGCAGTGTGTACACCCTTTAAGATTTCTCTCTTTATGTAGGCTATATATACACCATGCTGCCATAAAACAGCGCTTTGCAGTTACAGAGAAAACAAAATGTATTTTCCAATCTGGCTTATCTGCCTTTCTTTTTCTTCAATTATGGGGGCGTTTGTAAAACATGGACCGAGCCAAACCAAGTCAAACAAAGAAAAGACAACCCAAACGGAGAAAAGCCAAGCCAAACCGAGCCAAACCTGACTTGGAGGAGTGCATATACTTATCTTCTCTCCCATTCTTCATTTATTTCAATCTTATCTATTCTTATTCGATATTTGTCTTCGAATTTAATGAAATCAACATTGCTTTGCAGAAATAAATACAAACTGAAAATACACACACAAATTGACATATTTCCTGTAACTGTCAATATATTCCAAAAATTACAAGGGCTGCAGGCGCCGCCAGGAGAACCTTCCCCTAATATTTTGCAAAAAATGACCATTGTTATCTAATACAGTCTTGACCCACTCACTCCCCTATTATTTAGGGTCTCCATCTGGCCCTATAAAGGGGGCCCGTAACAAAAATATACCATTATATCTATATATCATAAGTGCCCGCAGGGCCCACAGGGCCTTAGCTAGGCCACTGCATCCATGTATCAGTACAATTGTGTATATATAGCCACCCCCCAAATTTAGGCATTTTAGGCCGAGTGGGTGAAACGGGTGAAACCTCTGCCAAAGAACTTTGGTATACAACTCTTGTTGTTAAAATTTCAGGACGTCGCCCAAGTGGGGGAAAGGTAGGGAAGGAGAGCGCGCCCCCTTCAGTGGCATAGCCAGCATTAAAAAAGTTAGGGATGAAAGAAGGTCCTAGACCCCTCCCATGACCAAATTTTAAAATTTAGCCCACTTCTAAAGGACAATTTTGTTTTTTAAAAGCAAAAAAAGTATATAAAAAGCAAAGTTGATCCCAATTTTTGGCTATTCCTCAAAAAGTTGGGAAACCCCCACCCCTTCTCCCCCTGGCTATGCCACTACCACCCACCTTTATTCATTAACTTAACCCTGTATAGTCATTTGAAGCAAAAATTAAAACAAACTAGCTTGTAACCTAGTCTCATCACTTAAGCCTGTAAGCAGGGCCCCGACACAGCTTTCATATTAAGGGGCGAAGACGGATGTAATTATTATTTTTGTTATTAACATGATTATTAAGATCGATCTGCATGGTGGGCATGGTTTATGAATAAAATCCTGAAACAAATATTTCATGATATGACGCTAAGTACAAATTTTGCAAATCATTCAGCTTATGAAAAAGAGGAATCAGAACCACAAAACCTATTGATTCTGGCTAGTGTTTTTAAACATTAAAGTCTTTTCATGGACGGTATATTTTTGTCGTGCCCCCATGTGCCCCCCAAGTACAAATTGTCATTGCGGCCACTCATGCTGGATGCTGTTTTTTCCCCCTAAATATGCTCAAATATTTATTCTGCCTTCTACTTGTGACACAACTGCTTGTGTGTTGTTCGATATAGAAGTCAATGATCGTTTGCATCGTTAGCTAAATTGATGAGGCAGATTCTGGGTTTATTGCTGCTTAACATTTTGTATTGGGACCTATTCGCCCTTCGCCCAAGTAAAAATAATAACTGGTACTTTCCAACTTTTGTTTTGTCTGAAAATCTTGACTACGCCTTGTATGGTATGTTGTGATAATGAAACATGTTGTCTTAAAACTTAAATGTCAGAATGTAAAGAGTTTTTATTTCAAGCTGTTTCTTACACTTAATAAAAAAGATGGGATTGATAGAATTAAAATAATTGTGTTGTTTTAATTTTTTATTATTTTTCTAATTCAATTTAAGTTGATCGGGGGTCGACCGTCGATCATACAAATAAACATAGGCACCACCAAATTTGGGTGGCTCTGACTATCAAATTTTAAAAAGACGTAAATATTGCGTCAACCATGGGCAAATTTGTTTAGTGACCATTTTTTTCTCTCTTCAGAACTATGTTTCATGAATTACAAAGTAATAATTTTGTCTCTAGCATGACTATTAAGTGTAAACAATGCTCTCCACATATACTGTATGATCATTTGTTTAAGCAAAATCATCATATACTCCCTTTAATTCAAGAGATACCACATATACAAATATTTCCATTTGTTATTCAAATAGCTTAATTAGTATGCACACACTACCCCAATCATGCTCAACTGAACAGTACCAATGCCCTGCACTAAACCAAATACAGAGTTGTTATCTCAGGTTAAATATTTTGTACACGACTCTATTGTTATGCAAATGACCTAGTTAATAACACTACACCTCACCATTGAGTGTAGACAATGCTTTTCATATATATGATCCTTTGTGTAAACAAAATCCCCACTCCCACTTTAATTTAAGAGATATCATAAATACAAATATTTTCATTGTTATGCAAAAGCTAAAAAATAGTATGCACACAACCAAAATCATGATCAACTAAACAGTACCAATGTCACCAACTAGGCCTACTGTACGAAGTAATTTCAGGTTTAATATTTTGAACGCAAGTCTCAGAGCTGTGAAGGTTTAGGAATTTTAGTAAACGTGTACACGCCAAAAAAAGCGAGCGTGTATCGTGTACACGCGTTCAGTACCGTAATTTTTGGAAATACACCAAAATTGCTCCAAAACTACGTAGCGAAGAAAAATAATTCGCGCAACCAGTATGGCAAACGTACTGACTCTATTGCCCAAATAGACGTTTACTTCTACAGTATAAATCATCATTTCTATGGAAAATATGCATGGAAATTTAGTCTAGAAAGAACAGATAACTTCCTTTCAATGTCATTTAAACTCAACATCGCGTAACTTTTTTGTCCTATTTGCTACGGCTTTCAAAGTTCTTCGGTGAAGATCTTGCATACTAGGCCTATGATATACTTCGCCGTAAAACATTTGAAAACTACGCCACCACCGCCAGGACCTTCTGAAACATCAGTCTTCTCCAAAAAATGGCCGCCATCTTTGCGACGCATGCAGAATTTTAGCTCTGTTAAAATCTTTTTCTGTTTGTTTATTTTGCAATAGTTGTTCTTTCTTGCAAAATTTGTTTGACTCATCAGGTAATATTTACAAGTAAATGTACTGATTGTCACGATTCAAGTATTTTTTAAGTGTTTTTTGGTCGATTTGGCCGTTGTAAAACGTTTTTTGGTCGATTTGGCCGTTGTAAAACAGGCCTTCATTGCGTGGGATTTAAAGCCTTATGGCCCAACGTTAGGCCTATTCTTAGTTTCACTGTTTACTGCTGCACATTCGCGGCTTAGACTTAGATTTTAGACTACTAAGTCTACTGTTATGCAAATAACATACTTAATATGCACACTACACCTCAACATTGAGTGTAGACAATGTTCTTCACATATATGATCATTTGTGTAAACAAAATCCCCACACCCACTTTTAATTTAAGAGATCATAGATACAATTATTTTCATTGTTATGCAAATAAGCTAATTAGTATGTACACACAATCCCCATCCATGATCATTTGTACCCATGTCCTCTACCCCTGTACCAAGTTATTAATCTCAGGTTAAATATTTTATGTGAAAGTCTTGTTATGCAAATGACCTAATTAACATGCACATTGCACCTTACCATTGAGTGTAGACAATGTTCTTCACATATATTATCATTTGTGTAATTAAAATCCCCACTCCCACTTTTAATTCAAGAGATATCATAGATACAAATATTTTCATTGTTATGCAAATAAGCTAATTAGTAGGCACACACAACCCCAAACCATGCTCAACTGAACAGTACCAATGCCATCTACCACTGTATCAAATAACAATTTATTACCTCGGGTTGAATACTATCAACGAAAGTCTATTGTTATGCAAAAAGCCTTATTAATATACACACTTCACCTAAATTGTACCCATGACCTCTACCCTTGTGCCAAGTTACATGAATGTACACCATTCATAACTTAGTTTTGCGCTCATTTTAAACATTTTGTATGAGTCTATTGTTATGCAAATAAACTTATTAACATGCACACTTTACCTCTCCATTCAGTGTAGACAATGTTCTTCACATATATTATCATTTGTACAAACAAAATCCCCACTTTCATTTAAAAGATATCATAGATACACAAATTTGTAATGTTATGCAAATACGCTAATTAATATGCACACCTAACCCATTAATCGTACTCATTTGAACCGTATTCATTTGAACAGCACCCATGTCCTCTACCCCTATGCCAAGTTACATGAATGTGCACCATTCAGAACTTAAGTTATGAAAACTTTGACCGGATAATTATGTTCATTGTTATGCAAATAGTTCATTAGTATTTACACAACCCCAATCATACTCATTTGAACAGTACCCACGTCCTCTACCGCTATGCCAAGTTACATGAATGTACACCATTCATAACTTAACTGATGAAAACTTTAACCAAAACTTGTAACCAGACAAATATTTTCATTGTTATACAAATAAGCTAATTAGTATGCCTCACATCCTCTACCCCTATGCCAAGTTACATGATGTACACCACTTTAACCAAAACTTTACAAAAACCGCCGTAGTATAATAACTACTATACTGTGGAGCTGAAATCGCACGTAAAAATACCGGAAGCTGATTTATTTCCATGGATCAGGTCATATTTTACCATCTACTTTCCCAGGGAAAAAGACGTCTGGTCGTCTTGAGATACGAGATGAAGTCGATCACCATTTTAGGGAAGTAGAATTTGGTACCTGCATTCCTCACCCCCATTGGAATGCAAACGCATGTCATGCATGTGTATACACATCAGTGGGTAATCAAACGTATGCATGATAGTGAAACCTCTCGTTTATCATTTCCCACTACCTTTGAATAATGTACTGTGTTATCTGTGAAACCTCTCGTTTATCATTTCCAACAACCTTTGAATAGTGTACTGTGTGATCTTTGAAGAGAGAAAATCCAAATTTGGGTTAATCGGTTAAAGGCTTCTTTGGAAAATTTCTGCTTGCAAAATAATTAGGAGAATCCCCTCCAACCGCGGCGGCCCTCGGTGTCGGTGCCCCTAATTGTGTCAAATGAATGCTAAATGTATGTGACAACCTTTCATGTATTATGTAGTAATTGTGAGTGGGTAAATTACTATTTGTTTTGATGCTTCAAGAATGACCGAGACTAAAATGGCACCTCCTGACCGGTCCGCCCTCAACTTTCAAAAGGGCACCCCCTGCTCCCATCCGCATACTTTCAAAAGGGCACCTTCTTTTAGGGCCTGGACAAGTCCCCGTCCCGCCACCCCCACCCCCTCTTCCTCCAATTTGTTGCCGTGGTTCCGACATCGCTGCAGAGGTCAAAATCTCTACGGGCCCCATGAATAGTTGTTCCACTGCGTTTGAATATGTGAAAAATGTTTTTCAAGTAAGCCTAACACAATATAATGCAAATTGTTCGCTTTTTGAGTGAAATTAAAATCATACATAGACATATACATTAACAGCAAAATATTGTTGCATAAAATCAAGATTAATTTTATATCCTTGCAACAAGACATTATTTATCTACGGCATATTTTCCTAATATTGCTAATAAAATAGCCATTCTGAGCAATTAATAATTATCGCAATTAATGAATCACAATTAATCAATAATTGCTCCAACAAATACCCTTCCAAGTAGCAATCATTATAACAAAATATAACTAAAAAGATTTTAAAAATTTTTATAGTCCTATTTCACATACTTTACAGATTTACTCCACCACAAACTAATCCTTCAAGTTCACCACATTGTGACCTAGTGATTTTAGGTATCAGTTTATATTAGTCTTTCATTATCTCCCCGCAAACAATAAACTTATTGCGCATATGCATTACTTGTGCAAAGTCGTGTGTGATGTGCAAGGACTTATGTGGATTTTGAAAGAATGCCCAGTCCAAATTCAGGCTATTGAGGATAACAGTTTTCTTTCCATCGCATATGTTCGGTGGTATTTCCCGAGCCAATAGTATTATACGCCAAATTCATTCGGATGGCGCCGAGCGAAAACTTGAGTATTTTGAAACATTTTTTGGAATGCAAAATTTGATAAAACTACGCAACAGTATATCGATCTATTTAAGACATGCCTACTCCCTGTTAAAGCAACACAGCAAAATATCCACAAAAAAACGCTTAGGATATGATAAATGCTGCAAAAATACGAATGTATCCGGGCGAGAAATCTGGCTCTAGAGTAAGTAATAACTTAAGCTTGAATGAAAACTGTATTGAATAGAGGGTAATAAACAAGTAACCAGTGTGTAGACAACGTAAAATCAATATTTGCCTTAATTCATGTTTATGTCTGCAAATGTAGCTGTGGACTCGTAATTTGGTTAATGGACTCTCGTTGCTATAGACCTATCGTAAAAGTAAAGTGCTTCGGTAAAGGTTCAAGTTAAACGACAATGTGCCAATCATATTATATTTTTCTCTGGATACTTTTAAAACATCAACTGAATCAGAAAAACGTAAGACAAGCAGCAGTCGTATGTAGCAAATTAATTTGGGGTTGAGCGCCAATATTTCGGAAAGATGGAAAAGCCTCTCTTAAATTTGAAGTACAATACTTCCTCTGAACATTTGGTTGTTTTCTTTTTCGTTCGTGTATCTTTGCCTCTAGAATTTTTTCATTGTAGGAAGCATAGAGATTACAAGACTTTTCGGTTGATTTAAATTTTATCTATCCTATGATTATGATTTATAATTATAATTTTTATTATGATTTATAATATATTTATTATGATTTTTAATATGGTCAGGTTAACTGTATTTTGTAAGTACGAGAGTGAAATATTTAAGCAAATTTCGCAATACTCTCTTAAGAGTCTTCTGTTATGAAATTTTTCTTTAGGCGTATTACTTCCGTTTTTCTCTCAAAACTGAGATATCAGTATATTAAAATAAATAAAATGAGACCTAGCCAGTGGCTGCGCCACGGGGCATTGTGGGGGTCCCTTACAAGATCACTTTTCTCCCTTCCCCGCTTGCCCCTTTCCGCTTCCCCAAAAAAAAAAAAAAATTGTAATGCATTTTGTCCGATTTATAGGCCTTTGCCCCCATGAGACAAAGCTACCCCTTTCTTGACCCCATGAACAAAATCCTGGCGCCGCCACTAAACCTAGTGCAACTTAAGTCGTCTTAACCATAACGATGTTTAACTGAAATACTGCATAAGACATGTAAGACATAACTGACAATAGAAGTCCATAAATACGTCACTGAAAAACATGATGAATCAACGTTCTTTCCAGTTTTAACAATATATATTTGTCGTTATATTTTCCATTTAAACAGTTAATAGAGCATACAAGTAGACGCAAATTTTATATATCTCTGAGAAACTTGTCATGATTATTAAGTGTTGAGTTGCACGATTTTCAAATGATAAAAAAAAACACATATTCTCAGAGCAAGTTCATAAGTTGTATAGCCTATGGCAAATATCACATTCTTTATACATGCTATATAAACTTGTATATACTTCATCTCGATGTTTCAGAAAAAATTGTTAAAACACCATCTTTTTCAAGTTGCCTACCATCGCTTATTTTTTATTTTTTTGTGAAGTTGTGCTTAATTACTTGTAAGCGCCTTAGTACAAAACTGTTTTGGTGTTTGGCGCTATATAAATGTGGTTGATTGATTGATTAATTGTATATATGTAAATTCATATATATATATATATAAATACATATATATATATAAATACATACATATACAATATATATATACATATACAATATACATATACAATATATATATATACATATATATATATATATATATTTATACATTTAAATGTAAAATATTTATATATAAAATATATATATATAAGATATATATATATATATAAAATCGAAGGAACATTACCCTAAAATAATGGAAATTTGCCGAAAATTGCACAGGAATGAAGGAAATTTCCCGAAGATTGAAAGAGATTTCCTACACATTGAATGAAATTGAAAAAAGGTACGAAAACCGTGACAAAGATTTATTTCATGATAAAAAAGTATCATCGGAAAAATCGCAGGGGGCCATGGCCTCCTGCCCCTCCCCCTCTGTACCATCTCGGTTCCATCTCATAGCAAACTAAAGTGAATTTAGAACGTAAATTAAGAGAAATTGGCATGCCCCCTGCCCACAATCATTTCACTTTCTCCCCCTCCCCCTCCTCACCACCCAAAAAAAAAAAAAAAAAAAAAATGCAAAGCTGTCTACGGGCCCGACTGCACTGCTTGAAGTTACTGCACTGTTCTTATGCTTATACTGCCCGACTGCTTGCTTAATCTAATCAACTAATGTAATGAACTTAACCTAGAAGAGTGAACACACAATTCACAATGACGGGGTCGTGGCCCGCGTATTCGGTTATGGCAATGCTATCACGAAACGCTGAATACGACCCGGACGAGAACACAGGTACGACGCACGGACAAACATAACATCGACAACCAAGTCAATGTCCACGGCCTTTGGTAACCGGTTATGGTGCACTGGCGTGTCTACCCAACCGAGGGCCGCCTCGTGGTCTGCAGACATGTATGAAAACCGCTATACCATTGTAGGTAAACGAACTAAACTTCGACGACGAGTGAACACACAATAAGCCAGTTCATGGTAACGAACGCGCATGCCCGGAACTGATCGTAGTGTCAGGTCAAGTGATAACAATCAGCACGGTACAGCCCGATGGCATGTGGAACATATGAATGCGGGACATGGAGAGGGGTGCCATGTAGGACAGAGGGGAGGGGGCGGTTCCACGTGGGCATATGGAGGAATGACATGTGGCATATGGGTAAACATCTCTCTGTGGGACATAGAGATGAATGTCATCGATGGATGCCATGTGGACACAGGGAAGGATACCGTGTGGTACTTAGGGTGGGATGGGACAGTTGAGTGCATGGGATGCCATCTGGTACATCTTTAGGATGAGATGCCATGTGAGACATAGAGATGGATGTCATGTGGAACATCGGAGGGTGGGACATGGAGAGGGATGCCATGTGCATACCTGCCAACCTTTAGGATCACCAAACTGTATTCTGGAACTACAAAAGTTGTATTTTTGATGAAAAATCTGTACTCTTCAAACAAAATGTACAAAACAAAGATTTACTGTGGCTGAAAAAAAATTACCATTGTACTTTTGGTTTCTCTTATTGTACGAGGCAGTTGCCTTTTTGCATTTCTGGAGTGCTTCATTTTTTAATGTACGTTGATGGGATGGAATCCCTGCTGCTTGCCAATAGATTTTGCTAGTTAAACAGTCTGATAGAACTGGAGTACTTAAACTTGTTCGGAACTCTGTTGCAGGTAGGTTGCCTTATGCATAATTAACTTGTAGTCTACACTTTTTGGCGGCAGCCGCGATCGGTTATAAATCGTATTCTGAATCTGAATCGATTAAGTCAGTAGGGACATGAACGCCAACCGAGCGTAAAAAGTAGGAGTAAAAAAAAAAAAATTAAACGTATTCTGGTGCCAAAAAACGTACAATCGTATTCTCAACATTTTCCTGTATTAAATACGGCAAAATCGTACTAGTTGGCAGGTCTGCATGTGGGACAGGGACGGATTCCATGTATGGCATAGGGGGTATGACATGAGGCACATGGGTAGGGATGTCATGTGAGACAGAGATGGATGTCATGTGAGATATAGGGATGGATACCATGTGGAGCACATGGAAGGACACCTTGACTTAAGCAACAATAATGAGATACATAATGTACAAAATTAGAGTGTTTCACAGGATAACTTGTAAAATGGCAACGGATATTTGTAACTATATGGAAACAAATACATGTTGGTAACTTTCTTTCACTATTTTGACATTCAACAAGAATTTCTAAGCTTTTTTTGGTGAGCAGAAAAACAAAACTAGAACATCAATAATCTAGTAGCTCAACTTATATTTCGGAGAGGGGGGGGGGGTGTAAGCCTCTTTTTGTTGGTGGGCAGTTAAAAGTTTGGGCGCTTCTTGTTCTTGAACAGTAATTGAGGGGCACTGTTAATTAAAAAAAAAAAGAGGCACTTTTGTCTGTTTTCGAAAAAGTGGATGTTGCCTCCTGGCCCCATGGTTCCTACTTATATGGTTTGAGCATAGGCGGGATTTAATGGGAGCAAGGGGGAATTTTCCCATCTCACTTTTTGTCCAAATGAATACTTTTGTATAGTGATGTTTATTTTAGCGTGATTTTGTAATTCCCCTATAATTCTTCACATTTATCGTACCCTACTGTATGACACCGTTCATGCTAATGTAAACTGGGTGGGGGGTCCTGGTCTAGACTTTTCTCGAAAGCTCTAAGATGTGGAGATCTTAGAGCTTATATGAATGAGGAGTCACTACACCAGTGGCATTTATACTTTCAATGTTTTAATATATCAAATAACGAATCTATGTGAAACATGAAATGTAGATAAAATAACTCAAGGGAACGAAAATCAAATACTAAATCATAAAATGATATTTACAAATTAAGCATGCATTTTTAATCTAATTTATTTACTAATCTCTAAGTCTTATTGGCCAATAAGAATTAATATTAACTTACATTTAGTTATTGATCACACACTCATCATACACACATCTTTCCCCTTTCGTCCCTGAGATCGGTCTGATTTTAAATTGATTATAACCCAAACAACATCGTTACCATTTTAAACCTATTTATTCGGCCCGCGCCCCCTGATTCTTATTCTATTTGGTCCGCGCCCCAACTCTCTACGCCCGATATACTAATTTTGTAACGCATTGTTGACAATTGTGACGTCATTTGTAAATAGGAATTTATGAATAAAATGACGTCACTAACATACCCTTTGACCTCGATCGCACGTACTGTACCTAACAACAACAATTTATCGAGAACAGACAGACTTTTGTTTCAAGTTCTATAACGAAGGACCAATTTATAGAAATATCTTAATAAAAGTATAAATCAAATGCGACAGTTCACAGGGAGGTGACCAATTATTGGCCCCACCGTAAAAAGTATAACTGACGGGCACGGTAATTAATAAAAACGTAAGTAAAGTAATATTAATCTCTTTAAAATAGTGAAAGTAGGCCTAATGTTATATAGGCCTAAGACAGTAACGTAATGAAAATATATTTGATAGTATTTACTAATGAGTAATAAATCACCAAAGTTACACTAACGTCATACTTACCACACAAATTCATGTACCAAGGTATCATGCTCAACATAGGGTTGGTATAGGTAAGGTGTTGTACTTTTTCAGTTTAAAATGTCGCAAAATATTGCATAAAAAACACTTATTTAACCTTTGACCCACGACCTTTTGACATGCAATTAATTTTTATTTTTGTTAGAACGTTAAACCCTACTCGCCTCTGCAATTTGTAAAGATACCAAGTTATTCCTTTAAAAGATACAGCCATAACCAAAAACTTGTCCCATTTGACCTGTGTCCTTTGTATCCCAAAAGTTCCTGGCACAAAAGTTTAATTACCGAAGAGCCTTTTTCTGAGAAATTGCCCTTTTAAAATCTAAAAACATAATAAGCACCTGGAATGTCAAAGCTTGTTGAACTGAAGGCACCAATCTAAACCGACGAATTAAAATCTGAACCAACGGATTATAATATCGGGGGCGATCTCCCCCTCCCATCCCCCCTCCCCCTCTTCCCGCTCTGGTTACGCCACATATTATAACTGTTAGCCTGCTTGTAACAGTTTATTCAGCCGTTGTTTCTACACCACATCCCTCCTCATCCTACAAATTAATTGGGCTGCAGTGATCAGGTGATAAGGAATGATTATGCGACAGGTGTAGACAGCGTCGTGTTAGATCACCTGCAATGTCATGCGAAAATGGCGTTTTAGCAGGAAACGCATATTGAGTTTGCAGGAAAGGGAATTCCAAGATGTGAGGCTGCAGCATCCTTCCTCCTGTTCTCAAACTGGATTTACTTTTGACTGTTTGAACGAATGACCCTTTAGGATGACGTCTTCATCGGGTTCATGTTCTTCTGACATTTGCTTGATCAAAAAGCGTATCATCATCAACTTTTCAAATAACTTGGTCAATTTTCAATGGCAACAAACTATATATGCACACTCATCTTCGGCAGTTCCATTAACGACCGCATAAAAATACTATTCAGGTGTGTAAGGTTATATATTCGCAATCTCTAGCAGTACATCGTGGACAGATGGAGCAATTAACCCAAAAAGCTTTGAGTAACACGTATCGGATGATCATGGCCAGATGATATAAGTAAAGAGCTTCCACATATGCAGAAGCTCTTTGATATAACTAAAAGAATTTCACAATTTCGTCTTGATTTAAGATTAAAGAGCTGTTTAGTATCAGGGATCTGTTATTTAGGAAAAAACAGATTTCTGTTAGTATATAGCCAGACATGCCTAGTACATATGAGGCCCAAGAAACAAAACAAGAGCTTTGAAGAAACAATGACATTCTCTCTGATAAACAAAAATATATCACAGTAGTGGGAAATTCAAGAAATTCTGCACTGCAGCTCAAGGTAGGCTTATATCCACAGTGGTGGGAAATTCAAGAAAGTCTGCACTGCAGCTCAAGGTAGGCTTATATCCACAGTAGTGGGAAATTCAAGAAAGTCTGCACTGCAGCTCAAGGTAGGGCATACGAGTGTTGTGGTGAGCTACATATAGCTGGAAAAGCTGAAAAGGGTGTGAATTAAATATATGGCTTAGTCAAAGGTTTGCATAAGATATGAAGCATTGGGTATACTTTATGAGATGGTGGAGAAAGTGGAAGTAGGTGAAACATGAAAGATCCATTCAAAATAGTGACAAGGAGAAAACATAAGAAAATAGAAACCACAACATAACTCTAAGAATAAAGCAGATAAAGGAAAAAAAAGTTTGACACTAAGGTAATCATTACAAGACTTCCCTTCAGAGTTGCCAGATCTGTCACACGTTTGTTTACCGGCCAATTTTTGTTGAAATTTGGCCAAATTGCAACAAAAACAAAAAAAACGCCAAATTAGTTTCCAATGGACAGAATCATTATTGAAAAAAGTACCAAACGATGTATAAAATGCAAGATAATATATGTATTTATTTTCGCTTCACACAAAAGTTTCACAAAGTACATTGCAAACAACTATTATTTATTTGACTGTATATTATGAGTTTCAACGATCTGATATCACAAATGCTAAAAAATAGATGTATGTTCGTGATTTTTTTTTTTAATGAGATAAAAGTTAAATTAAAGGAAGACTTAAATAAGTTTAGCAAAATATACAGAACGGCCCAAATCGGCCAAATGAAATTTGGCCCGTCTTATCAAATATACTCTTAACCAACTGATCATTCAGACCTTAACTATAACCCCCACTCACTCCACCCCCAACCCCCTCTGACACTTCCAACAGAAACAAGCTGTGTCCAAGCTATTCTAGCGAAGACAGCTTTTTTGCTATTCATTCGCAAGACACCATCTTATAAATTCCATTCAGTCGTCTATTATTCAACTTTTTTTTTAATTCCAAGAACAAATCCCTTTATTGAAGTCTGTAATGCATTTGTTCTCCTTTGTATACATTTCTTTTCATAAAATAGTGGAATTTCTTACCTAGGGCAGCAATCTTTTGTTACCTTAATAGCTGAACAATGCATGAGGCCGGACGACCGAACGGTGAATATGCTATAAGTTGATGAGGAAATAACAAACAATATGGATATTGTGTATAGTGATGTTTTCCTTCGCAGTTAGACCCAGCTGATTATAACTCTACAAGATGATTACCTATATGTAGCTAAACAAATACAGTTTGCCTTATACCATGATCAAAAGCGGTCCCACATGCCAATCCCACCCTCAGTCCCTTAGTTCACCCTCAGTTCACCCTCCCCTCCAAACAAATTAAAACATCTGCTAAATCGTGTTTCTGACATGTTTTCGGCTTCTCGCCCGACGTGGCTCAGCTTCCCCACCCTTACCGCCTCCCCATGCATCAAATTATTAAGATGGACAAACAAGTTCCTGATATGAAAGAGTAGACCTACATCAATATGTTAACAGAAATAGTAGTTTTAAGTTTAAGTTTAATTTGTACATAGACATTCAACATTTTCCACAGGCGCCCTCCAAGCTTAATGTGTACGTGCGTTTGTACATGTAGGCTAGTATATTTGTATACACACGGAAGTTAATATTTACTATACACAACTGCAGCTCTCTAGTGCATCACTTTATTTCGTTCAATAAAAAAATATTCCTTGAATCAAATTATTACGATTCTCAAATATTAATAAGAGGCAAATTTATTACATTAAATCAATTGGCCAATATATCTTCTTTGTTTGTTTTTGCTATGTTCTGATGAAGTTTTAATTCAGTTTCTTTAAATAGTCTTCGGAAACGGCTAGCTAGACGACTACATGAGTCATTGGGAGTGAGACAATGCGTTCGGTTAGCTATAAACGGGAGGGTTAAGAAATGCATTTGTACCTCATATCCACTACAACCGGACCCCACTGCCCACCCCTCCCTTAAGCAAATGGAACAATACATCATTAAAGTGCAATCAAAAACGTTGACGTTTTTTTTAATAGGGTGGGTAAGTAATTTTGCGGCAAGCGTATCCTTGAGAAATAATATACACAACACTTTATGAGTGGGATTGGGTCATGACGTCAGACACCGGCCCCTGAAAACTTCGAAAATGAATTCAAGTGGGGGTGAAGTGTGACAATGGTTGATGAACGTATGTACATGTATTGACCATGTATTCCAAGATTCCGCTCCCCACTCAACGCACATACGCCTGATAAAGATCAAAATGACTGAATGAGATGGGATTGAAAATACAAAACATGAATCGATATGCAAAAGCCACTATACATGTTGTAACATTTAAACTATATAAGCTAATTTTAGTATGGTATAGACTACCAAGTTTGAAATATACATCATAACGTACATAGTAATGTCGCGATGTCCGCCGGGAAGATTCAGTTTCCAACAGTGTATGTACATCCAATGTTACGCTGGAAATGTTGTTCTCTCGTGCACGCACGTGGCAAAAGTGAATGGCTGGTTGAGAATGAGCCCTTTCATTTCATTCATGATGATTATTTGCTTAGGTTAGACAGAGTGAAGTTCATTGTTAAGAGACGTGGAGGTTCTTGAATGGCATTTCGACGACGTAACATTAGCTTGATCGCCTCAGAACATTGTCTGAAAGTTGACAAATAAGGAACAGGGGCATTGGGGCGGAGGAGCGTTCAAAATATTGGGGCGGAGGAGGGTTCAAATATTGGGGTGGGGGTTGGGGGTAATGAGGTCAGGTGACATATGAGAATAATAATGAGGTCAGGTACCGTGATAACACATGTTCACCAAAAAATAGAGGGCTGAAGATCCCCCTCCTGGCTTCACCACTCTGGGGAAGACAATCCATCAAACCTTATAAACTCAGGAGTTCCAGTTAGCGTTTCAAAAATAATGAGGGCCGAAGACCCCCTCCCTCCCTGGCTTCACCACTCCGCGAAAATGGGAAGACAATCCATCAAACCTTATGAACTCAGGAGTTCCAGTTAGCGTTTCAAACACCGTGTAAAATACGTCTTGAAAGTTAATATCCTAAATAAATCCTTTGTAATAATTTTAAATATAAAAACAACTTATTCGCCGCATATGAACTGAAGAATACCTATTCCCATCCTAAACCAAAGTGAAACTTCTGCCTGCATGTCTGCTCAAAGGTCAGTCATTTATATCAACCATATACTACCATGACTTTACAAAGTGTGAACATTAACCGTGTTTTATGCATTTAGAAAAGGAAACCGAGCTTCAGTGCAAATTTGAAAGAACATATAATTATCATTTATTAAAAAGACTTAATACAATCATCTATACATTTTTGGTCACGACAGAGAAGTTGTCATTTTGGTCATGCAAAGAGCTGTGTGGAAGCCCTTTGGGTCATGTCAGGGGAGTTGCCACTTTGGTTATCATAACGTGTAAGTGGGGAAAATGCATTGAAACTTGCAATCTAATCGGGAAATCTTCAATTTCTGGAAATTTCCTTCATTTTCTGGATTTTTTTCTTTCCATTTTCTGGAATTTTGAAGAGACCTTCAATTTTCGGGAGATTTAAATTTTCAAGAAATTTGTTGCAAAATTTCCAATAATCTTACTCAATTTTCATTTAATTATTACCACTTATTTAAGTTATAAGATACGAATTCACCAAATTAACCCTCCCAACCGACAAAAAGGCATGCAACCGGGAAGGTGAATTTCCCCCACCCCCCAACCGGCAGAAAAGCATGCAACCGGGAAGGTGAATTCCCCCCACCCCCAACCGGTAGAAAGGCATGCAATCGGAGAGGTGAATTCCCCGCCCCACTCCCACCCCCATATGCTCGCACCGCTGTGTATAGTGCAGCGCATAGAGCATTATATTCTAATGGCAACTCCCTGCTTCAAATCAAGGAGACAATACAACTTCAAATATATTCAATAGGTATATGTATCAAAGTGCCAATAGCTACGGCCACACCTTGGTATTATGACATGTTCAATACCGAGACCCTGGGACATACCTATGATGTAATTCAAGACAGGTTGAGATTTACCAGGGCTTTAAAGGGGTACATGCATAGGCGTAGGAACACGTTCTTCGTTGGGTTAGGGAGGGGGGCACAAAGATATGCTACAACACTAGCTGATAGGTAAACAAATTGACTTAGTTGGGGGCACCATGCAGGTCACTGCAATATTGGGGGGGGGGGGATGTGCCCATTGTTACATATATGATATTGCCAAAGACAACGAACTCTGGTACAAATTGCTATAGCCTAAAATATAGCTCCTTAAAAAATAATTTGAGATGAATGAGCTCCGAACAGCTCAGGCCGCCAAGTCGAATCTTGACTTGCGCACACTCCGGGCGCACACTTGGCTACATGCAAATATTTTCATCAAGTTCCATTTTCATTCCAAATCAAGCTGCGTTGTCAGGTTGTTGCCGTTATAAAGATACTTCTATGTTAAAATCACCTTATCGGCTCAAGATGAATATGAAATTTTCTTCAAGTGGCAGAACTAATCTAATTATAAGGTTTATCGTTCAAATTTATATATACTTACGCATTTGGATAAGAGTATATATATACCAGTAGACTGCTGGTAAAACAGCATCTGATTATGAGCACAAGTGTTTGAATTATAGGAGAAGCTTGTTATGTTTTTTGATTTATGGCCTGTTGGCTGCCTGATCAAAGTACTAAGTGCTATTTTCACGTTTTTGCGATAATGATTGCATAATTACTTCTAAGGCATGAATTTTGTTCGACAAATTCATGCAAAATGTTGTACGTCTTTCAGTTAAGATATTGATAGAGTGAGCCATAGTTTTGCGAAATCCTCGTAAGATTCGTCAAAACTTATTAAAGAAAATTGCCGAATGACCAGGTATAACTGGAACTTGTTAATATCAAAACCGGTTCACCCCCCACCCCCCCCCCTCCGACGCTGAAAGAGGGGTACCTTTCTCCACCCCTGATCGTGGCCCCGGGACATGAATGCCTAGTATCGATATTTCATTTCATTTCAAAAACAAGAGAGTGCAGATGAGATGCAGTAATATGAACATGCATGTCGAGAGGTTATTTTTTCCATGCAGACACTTGCCTTATCGCGGTCAATGCAGGATGAAACAAAGAGTTTCTAACATTTTGCAAGGCATTGATTTTTTCACAAGTCTGCAGGTTTATTTGGGATCGAGTTATTAAAATGAAAATGGTGAATAATATATAAGCAGTGAAGTGGCTCACATTTGGGGTTAATGCTCTTTGTCACGATCAACCCTCTCAGAATTGGTCTGGTTTTTCAAATGTAAGAGCATTAATTCCAGAAGTTCTTCATAAGATATTCTTTTTAAGATAATCGTTTTACCCTCCAATAGAAAGGTCAATGCGACGACGAGTGAACACATAATTACAATGACGGGGTCGTCGCCTGCGTATTCGGTTATGATAGTAACAATGCTATCACAAAACGCTAAATACGACCCGGACGAGAACACAGGTACGACGTACGGACAGACTTAACATCGACAACCAAGTCAATGTCCACGGCCTTTGATAACCAGTTGTGGTACACTGGCGTGTCTACCCAAACCAGGCTTGAACCCAGGGTCTCGTGGTTTGTAGACAGGTATGATAAGTTTGTTTGTTTGATGAGGTCTTAACAGCACCACGACAAGGGCCTCGTGGTCTGTAGACCAGGGAAGGCATGATAAGCGCTACACCAGTTAGTAAACAGAAAGGTCAATGTCACAATGGTCCCTGGGAAGGTTTTAAAAAGCCGTGTTTTTCGGCAGTTAGTAGACAGAAAGGTCATGCTGACATGCGTAAAGAGCGATCAAAATTTAGTGGATATACAGAGGGATATCTGAATCGGGAAACGAAAATTAACACAATAGGCAGAATCACGTGATCACTTTAGGGTTATTGGTGCAAGACGGAAAGCAGATCATTTGCTAACTATGATTATAATCTCATATATACATATATATATATATATATATATATATATACATATATATATGTATATATATAGGCTATATATATCAACAAAATAAACAGAGCTCGAGGTTTGTTTAAATATTGGCACTGCACTGCCGGGGTGAAACCCTTTACTATCTATAAGTATAATTGTATAAATTGTCAATATCGTATTATCGTTCTTGTACCAGTAAACTTTTAGGTTCATGTACGCAGCAATTTCTATATTCAGTTAGTGCCAAATTCATAAGAAAATCTTATTTCAATTCTGAAAATCTTTGCGTTTTGGCAGATCAACGTTTGGTCGATTTTCAATTTATGCTAAATTTGTGATATACGACTTAAATCTCAATCACTGCATGAAAATGCATGAGAAAATCTATTCATATGGTAAAATTTACAAAATATTATTAGGTCCTTGCATACTCAAAAATAGGCCTATCCAGTGGAATTTAAGTTACAAAATTCCAGGAAAAATACAACAGAATACATAAAGACTTCGTGGGAATTTGACGTCAAAACTAGTATCGACATCAGTGACGTTCAAGTCGTTTCTATCAGTCTATATAAATGAGACCAAAAGCAATATCTGATGATTCAAAAGCGTTGTTATACTATGAAAAAGGTGTCATTGCTCCGTTTCGCCCAGATAGATGTATACAAGAGTGACTCGCCATACCTCATAAAAAAAAAATGATTATCGTTATTTTCTGTATTGAAGTTATAGGTATAATTAAACAGATCCCCAATTTTTTCCCATCCCCAATCAAGTTTTCCCTCCCCATCAAGTTTTGC
>JAIGNY010001999.1:587500-608706 GCA_020152595.1 Chiridota heheva
AAGACTTTGAACTTTACATTGGTTTGCATATTTCTCTGGTAAAATATGCAAATTCATGCAAATGAGGTCATTAATTTAGATTATTAGATGTACTAAAACTGCTATCTTTGTGATATTCTGCCTTAGAATTTATGAATTGTTGAAAGAAAGACCTTTTATTTCACTTCATTTTTTGGTGCAAGGAAAAATTCATGTCAATTTTAATTTTTTTGACCTAAAAATTGACCTCTGATTTTGCCAATGATTTATCTGATAGGATTTGGCACTATACTTTTCTATAAACATGCATTGTTCCTTTCTATGATGCACAAAACTAATATAATACAAAAAGGAAATGTTAACACCAATATTTTAATAAAAATGTTATGCAAATTAGTTAATTTACCTCATTTATTATGCACAGATTTAAAATTTTCAGTTTATGAGCAAATTTCAGCCATTGGAAGCTTTGAAATACTTATTATTCAGGATATACTGAAAGTCTTGTAAAAACTTACTTTTGTTGATTCCTATAGGAATTCTCGGTGAAAAGGTACTCAAAAATGGTTCAGACAATCAGTAATCATGTTGTCGTTGCCAAAGTTGGTATCGCTTATGAAATGTTAACAAATTTATCCAAATACAGGAAAATCCATCAGAGAAATATAATTTCAAGTGTTTCCAAGGAAATACATGGGTTGGGGGTTCTGGCTTATTTATCTTGGGAAGGGGAACCAGGGGTAATGCCATCCCCCCCAAAAAATGGCCCTCTTCCAGGATCCAAATTGCTTTAAAGAAAATAATTTTCCCCTACATGGGACAGCTTGGCCCCCACGATGAGACATGCCTCGCCCCCACCATGGGTCTCTTTCCAACAATATGGTACCCTTTCCCCTCAAAATTATAATCCTACTCCATTGTACTACAACCTCACATAGAATCAAGAATTCGCGAAATAGGTATATGGGCACTATTGCACTACAAATTAAATATTGATCTGTCAAGTTTCATCCAAAATTACTATAATAAAGACAATTGATGTTAATCACGTCGGATTTTAGTGACCCATTTATTTGTTTATAATCGTTACAAGTAAATAATCCCAGCTAAATTACACTGTTTTTGTTTAATTTTGAACGGATCGGAACTAACATTAGCTATGCCTAACGTTAAGCCTAACCGTCGAGTAATCTTAGTAAGCATGAAGTTTGAAAAATGCACTCGCGATTTTAGAAATTTGAAAAAATCATTTCACCTGGTTATGATAATCTTTAGGCCTCTTCAGGGTTGGGTCCAGGTATTAAAAAAAAACTCCATCACTGGCGATAAGCCTTCTGACATTCAGTTTCACTTTCAAACAAGATTCGGGATACACATTCTTCTGTTGTCTCCACGTAAATGTCAAAAAATCTACAAATAACTCGAGTGACGTAGCTATAAAACGTTTTTAGCAACAATCGAGAGGGTATGTTTTTATTGCTGCAATCAAATGTGAAAGCACATTGTTTTCGCTACAGAATGGTGTTTAAAACTTTTCATTACGATGTAGGGGTGGATCACACAATTTTTTAACAAAAAGGGTCAAACAATTACCAAAAATCACCACATTTTACATATTTTACAAATAATTAAAAAAATTATGACCAGGTATGAGCAAAATTTGATTAGATTTGGACAATATGACTTGTCTACATTTTATATAAAAAAGAACACATCTAAATTTATTTTCTAAACAATTTTTGTAAATCTTTCAAAAATATGCATTTTTTGGAACATTTTATACAAAAAGTGAAATTTATTAATGTATGGACAAAATTTACCGAAACAAAGTTAGTGTACACCCCCCACAAAAATACAATTTTATGAAAGTTTTTCCAAGATCTTTGCAATAAAACTATTTGCCCCCCGATAGGATTTTGGTAAGGTCCCGAATTTATTTTTAGATAAAGTTAGTTTTAAAACGGCAATATTGTCGCCGCGTGGTAGAGTACGCCTCATTTATCATACATCTGAAATCCTTTGTCTGTATGTCAGTCGGGAATCTGCTCTCTCCCTGAGACCGTTAATGAGTAATTTTCATTTTGCGGACGCCGTGACCTAAGAAGCACTTCCGGCTTTGTAAAGAGGATGGCTTACGATCTAAAATCTGTCACTCATTTTTGCAAATGAGGTTATGAACTCTTAAATTTATGCAAGAAACCCCAAATTTGAACAAATTGTTCCTATATATGGGAAGTATTAACTGACGTATAAATAGAAGCCCCGCCTGCTTGTCGATCAATTTTCTCGAGGATTTCCGAACTTGGAATTGTAAGCTCAAGAATTTGGCTGAAACCAAACAGGTAATTTTCTATTTAAAACTTTGGCGTATTATAATTCGGATGATCAATTGAATATTTTTGTCGTGTATAAAAGGCTTTGAAATTACACATATATTAAATTCATCCATCTTCATGAATAAGAAAGTACTTAACTTGAAGTCTGATCTCGACCATGATTTTACGTGAGATAAAAACCTAAATAAAGCCTAATGTTATCGTTAACGTTAAATGGTAACGGTAGGCTGTTAGGCCTACAAGATTTTGTCAGTGACTTATCCAAGTTACTGTGCACTGTTTGCAGTAGGTCCTCTGTGACTTCAGAGTATTTTGCACCGATCATGGAAGTTGTAAACCTTTCAGAAACAATAATCGTCAAGGTCCCTATCAATTTGAAGCTTATACTAGTCCAAGACCAACCCTGATAAATCATTAATTGGATTATTTTAAATTTAGGCCGGCCTATATATTTTTTCTTTATTTATGCAGCTTACAATTGTATAGGCCTATCATAAATGTATGATGCTAATTACTATGAAGCTGGGCAGCCGTGACAATAATATGAACTAGGACCTGGGCATACCCTAACCTAACCCACACAATTTTCATGGCTGGCTTGAGTCACAGGTGTTCCTAACATTATGGCAACCTATATGCTTACTATATATATAAAGAAAGGTAGGACTCTCTCTCACGCGACTATCGAACCGTACAAAAAAATTCCTTTTTTTTGACCACTCGCGAATCTTAATTAAACATTTTTACTCTACTCACATTCGCTGGAGACTCCCTTCTTCGTGTATAAGCCACGGTATTTGTTAGTTTTTCTCCGATTAGATGTACAAACGATTAATTTTCTACCAAATGACCGTCAAGACAATCTATCCATCAAACTATACAATTTGCTGTCAAACTATAAAACGTTGCGGATAGATTGTCTTGCGTCATTTGGTAGAAAATTAATCGTTTGTACATCTAATCAGAGAAAAACTAACAAATACCGTGGCTTATACACGAAGAAGGGAGTCTCCAGCGAATGTGAGTAGAGTAGAAAAGTTTAAAAAAAATTCGCGAGCGGTCAAAAAAAAGGATTTTTTTTGTACGGCTCGATAGTCGCGTTAGAAAGAGTCCTACCTTTCTTTATATATATAGTAAGCATGTAGGTTGCCATAACGTTAGGAACACCTGTGGCTTGAGTCACCGATAGTCTTACTCATTAATACTGGAAAGTTTGTTTCCTCATTCATGCCAAAGATTTATGCCAGGAACTTCTGATTGTTTTTATTTACGCCACACCAGATATTCTAGCTTAATGTACTTTATTGCTTTTGCCAACTTTTAAAGCCCAATTACGCTGAAGCATTTAAAAACTGCCCATGCACGCTCAACGCCGATTATCTTCGGCGTAAAGTACTTGTCAATTGTATGACCCACCCCACTACCCCGGCATGGGTGAGTCAAAGGTGGGTCGCTGCATTCCAAATTTTGTCCCACATGTGCGTCACTGCGAAGGTTTGGTCAGTCATATGTGTGACTCTGGGGTGCGTCATGGTCAGTCATTTTTCCACTGATGTGAGTCACTTAAATGACTAAAGGGGTGAGTCACTCACGGTAAGTCATTAGGCAACACCTAAGACAGTATGTGCGTCATTTTTCATCGTATGTCCATCATTTTTTTACTGTCACGTCGTCAATTGTCGTCAGTTTTTGACTGTGGTGTGGGTCATTTATATATGTAAGTCTTTGTCAGTCACGAAGTGACTGAGGGGTGGTCAAATCCACGTTTTGCATAGGCAAAAATGGTCAATGACGCACCCTGTCTGGGGGTAGTGGGGTGGGTCATACAATTGACAAGTGCATAACCTACTGTACATGTTTTCCAGTATGGGCTTAAGAATACTGTGTGGTTATTCGCAGGACTGCCCTGTGAATAAAATCACTCTTACTGCAAATATATCACTCCGGCTTGCGAAAAATCACCCCAACTGCGAATAAATCACTCCGACTGCGAATAAATCACTCTGACTGTGAATAAATCAATCCGAGTTGGAGAATTAAAGGGCCCACTGAAGTGAACATGGGATAGGCATGTGTCCTTTCTATAATTATATGTGTAATAATTTAAATCACAATCTTTAACAAATGGTGATATAGGAAATATGTCCACTCAAACATCTGGCATAAACTCAAAATGTTAAGGACACACAATTACTTAAAGTATCTAGCACTTTTCAATTATTGGTTCATTCAAAGTTTAAACAACATCCTTAAATAAGAAAGTTCATTTCTAAAAAAGCATATTTAAATATTAAAAAAATGCTGTGATACTCCAACAATTTATTTTTGTTTGTTTAAGAAAGAAATATAGCAGTAATTAATCAATATCATGACAGCCCTAGCCTATTTTATGTTTATGAGACATTTGCTGTATTAATCATACAATAAATCTTTTCATTCACAGGTTGCTCGATACAGGTGTGGTCAATCTTGCTTCATATTTAACATATAAGTAGGCGATTTCATGCCAAAAAGATCAAAATGAATATCTTGTGTCTCGTGAAAAGCCTACTATATAATTTAAAAAAAAACACTTTCTGTTATTCTTAATTCTTACAAGTTGTATGAACATACTCATCCATTTTGTTTTAGAATTGTCTAAAAATTTATTTAAATATAAAATACAAACACTGTATGTTAAATATGAAGTTCTGAAGACAGCTTTCGCCTCTGTCACTATGAAAAAACTCTCAAATTGGTTTGTATAGGATAAGGTTTGTATGTATCACATGCTTTCTGAGTTCTAAATTTAACGTGAACTCTTCAAACACTATCCTGAACCTCCTTCATAGCACTAAAACATGCTTCTACCTCAACATCTACCACTCTTTACTTTCTTCTTAATCCCAAGCCTCTCCACTTTTAAAGGAAATGATATTTAACATTCCTTTCATAGATTGTAGAAAAACTTCCAGAAACAGCTTGGTGCAAAAAAAAAAAAAACATTCAAATTTAATAGTTTAAATAATGATATGAAAATAGAGAATTGTTTTTAAAAACACCTTGAATTTCAGCTCTGTGATTCATATAATCATTTCCATTCAAATTCTTTGCTACTTTCTTTTTTACTAAATACATTGTTTTTGCTTTAAATGGCATTTTTGTGGATGCATGATTGCAGGTAAAGGGTGATATGTAGGTAAGTGCCAACATAACTCATAAATCAAACTTTTTTCACCACTTTTAATCTGTTTTTCTACTCTAAAAAAAAATGAAAATCTATGAGATCATATCCTTAGCCCCATTCTCTTAAAGCACCTTTTATTTATCAAGGATCATACCTCTTAAACTCACTCCTTTTCCATCATCATCGTCATCCTCCTTCTTCCCCTCCCATGTGTTGGTGAGTATTATGAGCCATTTCAATCACGTAAGCTTGGCTCAGCATTCCTTTTGTATCCCCAAAGTATATTGAATGTAAAAAGGAGGTCCATTGAAGACCAGCTTTCATTTTATCATGTCTTGATACATAGAGGGCATATGCAAATTACATGCTCTTGTCAGACAAGGGAAGCACATGCCTGGCCCCTATGAACCTAATTTACCAAAGCGTTGGTGTTATATTCCAATTTTTAGGTAGCCCATGAGGGCCATGACTCACTTTCATGCAAGATCTTCACATTACATGTATGACTCATGTGCTAATTACACCAGAGTTGTATCAAGTCTCCATTCGGGTCCCAATTTACAAAACTGAGTGAGCAACTCCAGTCACAAAATCAGTTACTCGTTTACAACTCTTGAATAACACCCACTTATCCTTATTCTAAATCTCATTAAATCTGCATCTTGCATCACAGTTTATTGGGCACATCATACTGACTGTTTAAGTGCTGTTTATCACATATAAACTAACAAACAAGCAACTTCACTATCATTTAAAGATTGAACATATACAAAAATGTATGCTGCATATTGTGCAATAGAGTTTGGCATAAACAAGTGAATGGGGGTTTGCAATGGAAATCTTGAAGTAACAGTAAATAAACATCATGTGTGGAAAACATGAATGGTGTGTTTTATATTCTGTACAATACATGCAGTATTTGTTGATATGGTTTGGAATAACTATTTTGTTCAACTTTTTTTCTTCACATAAGATAAAGAGTGAATTGGGAGCCTAAAAAACTTGTTTTCTGGTTCTATTACACATTCCATGTGTAATTATGCTTGCCTGCATGCGCTTTTAGCTTGCCTATTTTTCTCATTATTATTTTGTAAGTCAAACTGTGCAACTCAATTTCATTACAACTAGACTACCGGTAGATCAATTTTCTATGGCAGATAGTGTTTTATTGTGAAGGAAGTGTCAAATTTTGAAAGAGGATATATATATGCTTTAGTATTTTTTTTGTGTGTGATTTTTAATTGAAATTTTATTGTAAGGGTGAAATGGTGTTGGAAGTTTAATTTTGCCATGAACTTTCCTCTTGTTTGGTGCAAATAAAATAAACATAATATATGACGTAGTTACTTTAAACAGAAAGCGTTTACAACAATGACAATACTTTGACAAGAAATGATTGCATTGTTAAGTGTTCTCTTGCATGCTTCAAATTGGCTGTTGTAGCAAATGTGGTACATTCCACTTTAAACATGTGCCAAAGGATTTATTAAATATTGATTGATTAAAATGTATTCTAGTATGCTGATCAATATATATTTATCGCATTGTTATTGAAAGGTCTTTGGAAGATATTTCTTTTCCTAAATATTCCAAATATTTCTGAATATACAAACAAACAAACATTCCAAGAACTATGCAATCACAATGATTTGATCATCCTTTTGATGTCAAAGGAGTATCTTGCACATAGATGTGTGCAAAATTACATGAGAGTTTGATTTTATGTTTTTATCATTCATGAAGGATAGAGCTGTTAACAAATGTGTATACATTTATTTGTAAATATTTTGAGTTTCTATTGTGTATTGTTATCCATCAAGTACATGTATATAAACTTACATGTTAACTTTTAATTTGTGTATAAATTATTAAGTTTTGTAGCATACTCGCAACCCAAGAATGTTGTTTGATTAAAGGCTATAAGCTTTGTATTCAATGTCACCTTGCTGAAATTCAATAATGTTATCAAATCAGGGATGTGTTTCAAATCAGGAATGTATTTCAAATCAGGGATGCATTTCAAACCAGGCATAGAGTTATGTGTGGAGTAGAAGCATATGCTTTTGTTTGCCATACTTGAAAATATGACGGTTGTCTTTCACTATATTTAATTTTGCTAATATTCACATTGTTTGTACCAAGTTGTTAAACTTTTGAAATAAGTTACCTGTGGGTATTTATACAATTTTTTTATTTATATTTAAATCTTCCTTGAGAGAGTCACACCTTTATAAGATTTTTAACATGATCAATGTTGGATGTTAATATTTAGGAAGGCCCAGGGTTGTATGGGCACAGTTCATACATGTATATTGATAAATGTATTCAATATAAATGTTGTAAAAGAGGTAAAAGATTCCATCATGCACCTATTTTTGTGTATATATTGAAGTTAGTATAGTTTCCTGTAAGTGTGTTGTATCTTTCCTTGATAGATTCTTATTAAGATGCATGTTTATATTTTTTATGTTCTAAGCAAATCTTCCTGTATCCACCAGGAAGGTATGAGGCTGTACATATATAAGTTTGTTTAAATGCATATATTTAAGTGCAGTTGTTTAAAAATATGATTTCAGTTCATTTGAAACAAGCAAATGTTTTATGTACATATTGAATTCAATGTTTAAGTGAAGAAAATTTTGAAAGGAAAAAAATTGTGTTTGTTCTTTTTTTTGTCTGTTACTTTGCATACTTCCTTGTTATGAAGCTCAATTTGTTTGTATGAATCAGATTCAGAATAATCATCACTTAGTCAGTGCAGATGCTGCAGAAACAATAGACTTGCAGGGTCGCCCAATTATTTGATAGTGACCAAAGATGAAGATGGCAGTGCAAATTTTCTGTTAACACCTGCATATGATGGTAGAGAATACAGTGGTTAAGGAGTAGGGTTCCTGGATTCCATTCCCAGCGGAGCATCTTTGATGGGTCCTTGGGCATGCCACCTTATCTTGGTTGTCTCTGCTCCACCCAAACTGTAATAATCGATGAGTGAATCTGTGATGGTTTAATGTACCATCCTACAGCCCACCATTGGCTCCTATCCACTTGCATCATTTGAACCGGGAAAAAGCGTTGGCTAATGTCACTGATGAAATTAACTTATGGCTTCCTTAGTCTTTGAGTGGTACCATCAAAAAGATGATTATGGAGTATACTCCCATCCCAAGTGAACATAAACCCCTTGACCTTAAACATTCATCATCGTTGATGTTATTAAAGGAATATTCTAGTAAAATTTCATCTTTATATATTTGAAGGAGGACAATAAAATTTTTTTAGTGAAAACCCCATCATGTCCATAATAGTTCCTACAAGAAGGACACAAACTATTTTTCTTGCACATCGAAAAGTGACTGTTCTATGAAATCTAAGCCACTCTTACAACTAACCCCAGAAGTTGTTAAAAACCTTATTTATTTATTTGAATTTTGAGGTCCTAGTTTTTATATGATCTGAGAAAATTTTCCGAAGATTTTTAAGGAATTATCAAAATATTTTTTCCATTTAACATTTGAACATAAAATTGTGCGAAATATAGAGTCAAATTTCAAAAGAAATCCACATTTGATTGCCATTTGAGTGGAAGTGATGTGTGTGAGGCACTTCTACAAGTTCAAGAATTGGATTTTGTGCAGTAATATTTGAACAAGCTAAATACATGGGGTTTTACCAATCTGCTTCCTCTTTTGTCTATCACATATGTAAACATGAAATTTGAGTGGAATATTCCTTTAATGCAGGGGTGGTGCCAGGATTTGGCCGACGGGGTCTAAGTATACTAATTTTTCACCTATGTACTAAAACATTTAGACCTGTTCGGCCAATGCCCCAAAATATTTCCGACGGGTGGGCTACAGGTCCCGAGTGGGGATCAGGACCGCCGAGAGGATTGCTGACTTGGGGCTGGGCCCAGGGGAAAATGAGTCGCCGACAACGACGAGTGAACACACAATTACAATGACGGGGTTGTCGCCTGCGTATTCGGTTATGATAGTAACAATGCTTTTACGAAACGCTTACTACGACCGGATGAGAACACAGGTACGACGTGCCGACAGACATAACATCGACAACTAAGTCAATGTCCACGGCCTTTGATAACCCAGTTGTGGTGCACTGGCATGTCTACCCAACCCAGGCTTGAACCCAGGGCCTCGTGGTCTGTAGGCGTGTATGATAACCGTCACACCACAGTCGGTAGACAGTGGAAAAATGAGTGTAACCGGATCCCTTTATATTGGATTTTAACGTTATATTTTTCGGGCCCCAAATTGCTCGGGCCCCAGTACATTTGTAACCCCCTCTCGGCGGCCTTGGGAGATATACCCCGCCTGGCCCCACCCCCTGCTAATGTCAAGAAGTGGTAAGTGTGGTTATTCATATTTTATATTAGTTCATTTTTCAATAAAAAAAGTGGGCAGTGTCCATGACCTTGTTCTGGTCAGGCTGACATTAAGTGTATAGGTGCATCCACAATGGTTGCTTGACCCCCTCCCCCTCCCTTCTTAATTAATTTTGTTCCCTCTTGGCCTTTTTCAAATGCTGACTATACCCCAATGATTTTTTCTCAACTTTCATCATTAAACTAATAAATGAAATGATTTAATTTATGTGCTTGTAATTTAATGTCCGCATTTTGTTCAAAATAGGCCATGCTCATCGACTTCCCCTAGCAAATCCATAATTTTACATCATTGTAGTGAGACTATGAAGGAAGATATGCAAATTCAGCACATGTACCTTATTTGGCTGTACTACGTCATCTTTCTCATGCATATTCATTTTTCTGTGACGTTTTGACCTACAGGCTGACCCCAAACAAAATGGCCGCTGTTTGCCGTAAAATTGGAAATAAAACATCTGGTACAGGTCGTATTAGTAAATATCATATTGCAGATTCCTGGTTAATTTGTTTATATATGTAGAAATATCAAGTGTGGAAAAACTCATTTACTTTCACAAATGTGAAATACGATTTTGACCTGATTTTTGTCTACCGGAAGAACACATTGCTCAAGGAAATTGTATGGACTATCGCCGTAACGAAAAGAATTATTCGTTACTACGGCAAAATGATATAAATATGTTTCGATCAGGTTTACAATGAAACCTTAACCTATATTCTGTCTTAAATGCGAGGTTTATTTTGAAAAGGAAGTTTCGGAAAATAGCGATCAATTTTTAAGTCTGTCTTTAGGTCACGAAGGTTCTAAATTCAAATTTTCGATTGCGCAATAATTGTTGAAAATTCGAGAATTTGCGAGGTCAGATTCCCGACTGTATGTTGGTCACATGTAACTCAGAAAAAACTTGTTGACCTTTGATTACTCAGAATTTAAAATACGTATTGTTAGGTTGTTATAATTTCTTTGCGTAGATGGATATTTGAATAATAATTCGCTTGTTTGACGTTCGAAGACTGATAGTTTAATGTCTAATCAGACAATGGAGCTTATGGTTGCTCTGCATACAATCAGTGATCTATATATAATTGATTATCTTTTTATGTGTTGTTTGTGCGCAAACAGCGTGTGCCCAATACTTCCGACAAATTTGTTGAATATTTTTATCGTATAATTAGATAGTTGAAGGAATTACCCCCCCTTCATTCCCACCCACCCCCTGGATTTGTAATAAATACCAAGAAGATGATCAAAATCGGATAAAATTCTGATGGCTGAAATTCCATGAATTCAGAACAGAAATTGACTGAAGAAAAAGATTTCGAGCCTCGGAAATACATCGGAAATCCTTTATCACCATGTAATTCAGAAAAAAAATTGTTGACCTTTGATTTCTCAGAATATAAAATACGTATTGTTCAGTTGTTGTGTCGTTATAATTTATACATATTTGAATAATAATTCGCTTGTTTGACGTTCGAAGGGAGGAAATTAGGTGTCAGTGCTGGTGGTGGAAACAGAGGGTAACTAAGTGTTGTTGTCGTTTTCTTTTGGTAAATAATTTAACCGTTTTAGTCAACACTGAGGCTAAGAAAATCGGTAGCAAAATTTGAAACAAGAAAGCAATCCACTGAGTTGCTGATTTCATCACCTTAAGCATACATCATAGTGGGGTTATGGTTAATAGCTAACAGGGTCACCTTCTATAGCTCTGTGACTTTTAATGGATCGCACTGCCCATGTGAACTTGAGTACAAGCAGACGTTGAGACAGGCTTGGCTATCTTTCTTTGGGCATGTTGATGGATTGTGCTGCAAAAATGTACAAATTAGTATATAATCATCCCCTAAAATCACATATTTGACCTCTGACAAATGACCCTTGACCCTAAACACTGAAATAACTTCTGAAAATTTTCACATTTATCTACCATGCTGTATGACACCATTCAATTTCATGCTCACGTCACACTTACCCTTCCATCACTATAAGAGAAATGGTAAAAAAGGTCAATAGCTCTGCGACCTTTGACCCCAGTCTATATTACAAGATAGAGTTGGTATAGGTCTTGTACTTTGAGTTTAAAATTCCGCAAACATGTACAAATTAGTACATAATTACCCCCTAAAATCACATAGACCGCTGACCTCTTGACCCTAATCACTAAATAACTTCTGAAATTTTTCACATTTATCGTACCCAACTGTAGAGCACCATTCATGCCCACGTCACACTTACCATTCTATAACCATAGGGGAAACGGTGAAAAGGTCAATAGCTTTGTGACCTTTGACCTCAGAGTCTACGGGACACAAATTCGTTTAAAATGCCGCAAATTTTTTCATAAAAAGCACTTAATTGACTATGACCTCCAATTATTTTCAGGTTTTAATAAAATGTTATACCTACCCTACTCACCTATGCAATTTGTAAAGATACCAAGTACTTCCTTCAAAAGATACAGCTATTACCAAAAACTTGTCCCATTTGACCTGGGGCTTTTTAACCTTTGTACATCAAAACCTTACGGAGAAGAGTTTCGGGCCAGTGGTACCCACCCAAGTGTGTATTACAGTCATACACACACACGCACGCGCGCGCACGCACGCACACACACACGGACAGACGCAAAAATCACAAAAATTTATCCCATTTAAAAATGTATGACCCTAGCCCCTAATATGATGTCATCATAGGTGGACCCCACCAGTCCCCCCCCCCCCAATATCAAGGAGGGTGGTCATGTAGTGTAGGAGGCATAGGCAGTTATACAGCAAAGTGACTACAATATCTCATCCCCACATATATGTATATGTGGGTGATGAAATAAAAAAATAAAAAATTCATGAAAGCCAACAAAATCATCTACTTTTCCATTGGACTTATTTACACCCCGCTCCCTCCCCCACCACACCTCCTACACAAGTCGACGACGACGAGTGAACACACAATTACAATGACGGGTGTCGTCGCCGGCGTATTCGGTTATGATAGTAACAATGCTACCAAGAAACGCCCAATAGACGAGAACACAGGTACGATGTACGGACAGACATAACATCGACAACCCAAGTCAATGTCCACGGCCTTTGATAACCAGTTGTGGTGCACTGGCGAAGACAGGCTAAATATAACTGTTCGTATACCTCATTAAACTGAGACAATAGAACAAGAAGAATATACCAATAAATATACAATTGCCATCTATGTAATCTATCTCTGTACCGTCATTAGACACCTTTCAGTTTCTTTTGTAATACACTTTAAACAGGGAAGTTCCTAAATGGCACTTCCCTGGTTTAAATACCATGCCAAGTGTTTACGGCTGATCGAGACAAGTAACTGATCATTCATAACTATTGTTCACTGGATAGATTAACCAACCCACGCCGTTGTCACAACAACCACCGACGCTAACCGTCTTCGAGAGAACGAAGGAGATGTTGGAAATCAATAATTTACACACCGAATAGTCACCCCAAATAAATTGAAGGTGTATAATAGGGTGAACGGATAGTCATTACAATAATCTACCGACTGTGGTGTAGCGGTTATCATACCTGTCTACAGACCACGAGGCCCCGGGTTCAATCCAGGGGTGGGTAGAAAAGCCAGTGTACCACAACTGGTTATCAAAGGCCGTGGACATTGACTTGGTTGTCGATGTAATGTCTGTCCGTACGTCGTACCTGTGTTCTCGTCCGGGTCGTATTAAGCGTTTCGTGATAGCATTTGTACTATCATAACCGAATACGCAGGCGACGACCCCGTCATTGTAATTGTGTGTACAACTCTCTCTCTCTCATTACAATCAAATATTATAAACGAACACTTACTGGCTGATTTAATTTTAAGTCAGACATTGCCTCTTTCGGCCGAAATTTCAAGATAGGCCTTATTCAAATAGTGAAATAAACTTAAAGGAGCACTCGACCCGACCCAAAAAATGAGGTCGTAATTTATTGGAGTCTCATAAATAATCCAGTGCGTGTCTTGTATAGGCTTTTCATACAATCTCTTTGGATTTAGACATATGTATAGGACGTTTTTTTCGTTACTTTGTTTTCTTGTAAACGTATTTACGCAATAAACTTTGTTTGGAGTTGACGTCTTTTCACGGTTTGAACGCATTTCAATTGACATTTGGTAATAAATCAGCGACGAGTTCTTACAGGCTTACCGTGTCCGTTGGGCAAGCGTAACTTTAGGGCATACTATTTTCAAAAGGGGGTTATCAATAACATTACTATTAAATACTCATAGTCCTACGTTACTACAGTATTAGCCAAAACCTCCTAGGCCCAGGATTCTTTATAGATTACAAATATCAAGTTTTAAGTTTAACGTACTACATAGTCACAATCGTTAGTATGCTGTACCAGAAGAAGAGAAGATCAGAACTTCGCGAGATTTGATTGGATGTGGACGAACTGCCAACAAATTGTAACAAAAATAGACGCCCTTACTTTTCGGTCGAGAGCTCTTTTAATGAGGGCCTATACCAGTATACTTCAAGAAATGATTGAAAATTATGGATGAAAGATTTTAATTACAGCAAGTATGGCCGGGATTTGCCTACCAAAATTAGGGACCTAAAGTCAAAAGTGTGTGTGTGTGTGTGGAGGGGGATCAGAAAATCACTGTATTAAAGATATAACTTCGGAAAAAAGTGAGGGGAGTACCCCTTGCGGCCCCCAAATCCCACCTATAACAGCAGCTTATATATCCCAATATTTATTGAAATACAGTCATGTAAGGTGGATTTGGGGATCCCTGTCCTCCCGCCCTCGCTTGAACCCCTATAGGTTCAGCACATACTGGTATCTATTTGTCCATCAATGCAGGAATGACACTTTGTGACTTCCCCGATCATATAATTTTGATTGACGGTTCTGTGTTTGCAATGACCGTGTTCCTCCTATATTCCCAGTCACCTGCACTCTGCCTCAGTTCTATTCAGAAGAACAGCTGACTCTTTCGTTCTTTTTTTTACTCCAAATCAATCTATAGCCGGAATGATATTCCGATCACTGACTTGCAAGTTCTACACAGAGAGCATATGGGAAGATGTAAAGCCTCAACCAAATGATATTTCTTCCTTTCTCCCTTTTCGTAATTCCATTTTTGATTTCTCTTTTGTAATGAAAAAATCCGGTCCGGCGGGATTTCTTTTAGATCTGGCCAAATCCGGTTCCGGCCGGATTCAAAAATTTGGATCGGTGCATTCCTATACCAAAGGGCCGCCATAACCACAATCCCATAAAAGTGGCGTGCCCCCCTCCCTCCAGCTTCATATGTAAACTCTCCGCAATGTAACAAGAATACTCTTCTTTTAACACCGAAATATCTTAGGGGGAACAATTTTGCTGAAAATGTTGCTGCAACTACACAGTTATAAACTATTAGTCTTGAGGCCAGTATATGGATTATTAATAATTGACAATACCATGGAAATAAGATCATAAAACAAGAGCATTCTCAAAAAATATTTGATTTAAATCATGGAGCTACGAACGGAGCCTAACTGAGGCTGTAAGATCAGTTTAATTAATAAATTTCTCGCATTCTCCATGTTCAATCATGCAGATTACAAAATTAATTAGATGAACTGGACAGCTTCTGATATGAATTTTACCTTGCACTAGGTTCATGGATTTTCGTTCAATGTTAGTGATGAACGTTTCTAATATCAGGAACTATACTATATACATTTTGCATTGTGGGAATCATTGCCCTGGAGCAACGATGGAAGACTTGGAAGAAGTGGCAATATTGGTAGACCGTAGGTTTGTTGGTCACGCGTAGCACTCAAATTTAATTAAAACCGAGAATGAGATGCAACTTGAACAACGTCAAAATATAATCTTTCAATAACGTTTTCAAACCGAATTTATGTAGTCCGGACACTTAGGCCTATTGTTTATTCCACGAACAAGCAATGGCGTATCGGGGTATTTCAACCCCACCCCCTCCTACCTTTCCCCCTCCTCATTATACTTCTCGCTAAGATCGATTTTTCAATTCGTTAAAAATTCAGAGAAAATGTCGCGGGGGAGGGTTCAGGAAAACAAATTTGGGGCCCTCGCATTATCTGTGCTTTCTATTGTTTTGTTAACAGCTGGTTACATAACCCAACACCGACCCTTGCATCATCCCGCCTATAATTTCCGTATAAGGCCGGGCGCATATAATAAACATCAATTCTAAATGGCTAGTATATGTCTCCCTCCTCCTGTAATCCCGAACCGACATATTCCCTTCAACATGATTTAAATTGTATAGGTGGAATTACGGGACCTATACGGAAAAGGGTTGGGAGAAATTTCCCTCTCTTCAACCCCCATTTGGTAAGCCTCCTTTTCTATATTCAAATCTATTGTAAGGTTTTTTTACTCTCGATAGGCAAATTGTATTGTGATTGAGACCGCCTAAAATTGTATTATGTGACTGAGACCCCCTGCCTTTTCTCTCTCCCTTACTCGCACATACACGCTTTCGCTGGCACACTAGCACTTACAAAATGCATTCTTCAATTTGTAATTATAATTATCGTGCATAATAAATAGGCCTACCATTTTTAATATCGGTTTTCCATTGCGGAAGTAGCTCATTAAGAAGTTGCACCTCAGACCATGCAATAAAACCATACAAGACAAAAAAAAAAGGTCCTGGTATGAAAAGAACTGAAGATTTCTAGCGTTACTTTTTTCATCTCCACTCCACCGCCCCTGCTTCAATCAGAAATCGAAATTAAAAGCAGTCACGTTGATTACGCTATCCCTACAAAATCCAAACACACCCTAATGAAAAATTATAAACAAAATCATGTCAAAGTGCTGATTCAATGTACAACCTCTCTAAATTAACATAAATTGACGTGAAAGACTTAACTATAAAAAGCTGCCTTACCTGTCAAAAAGCGTAAATTTGAAAACAGAGTTAGCGCCTTCGCCTGCAATAATCCAGTCCAGTGATTGAAACGGCTAGACGTACAATGAATCCTTTCCGAAATCCTGTAGAATGGAATGAGCCTCATAGTGCACCCACGATGCCAGGGCAACCAGAATGGCATGTGACGTAAGTTACGTATGTTCATTGGCTGTTTGATTTACTCTTCATAATTTATTTACCTTCGATCGGCGAAGGCATTCATTTCAACCGTACGAAGGTAAATAAGATGGCGCTCGTGGTTTAAAAGAATTCATTTATCTTAATCGAAATAGCATTCCATTCATGGTATTCACATAATTTAGCACATGTTGAATGTTGTACCAAGGAGCTTCTTGGTTGTACCTACAATTTGCATCCTAATGATCTCCGCCTTTCTTCCTTTTGCATTTGCAATATTGGATACACATTTTGGTCGAGGTATTCACTATGTGTTTCTTTATCAAGATTTAGGCCTTTGCAGATGTTGGAGTGTGAAGTATGAATAATATAGGCCTGTCAGTATGAATAATTGAAGCCACGAAAAAAATCAACTTAATTTAAAGCAAAACATATACCCTCTTCGGATCATCAACACAGCACGTCTCTTACATCAATCAGCTGGCGGTGTTACACAGGAGGAGGGGGTGGGGGTGCAGAAAATTGGGGCTGGAGTTCCGACTCTCTGCATATTTCCTTCCCTAGGGATTTATGAAGGGCAGCTACTTACAATCAGCGACAAAATACTTGGCACCCTTTTTCCTTTCCCCCCGCTTCAATGTTGCCATGATTAAACCGCTTTAAAAATGAAGAGGCTTGAAACTTTATTCTAAACTTTTAACCAACATTGAAGGGGGTTCGAAGGGGAAGAAAAGGTGCCAAATAATTTTGTCGGTGATTGTACGAGTTTCAGATAGTAAAAGACATGGACTTTTAGAGGTGTAAGTGATGGATGGATATATGTTTTTATTCATGTAGTTAATTAAAATAATATGTGGATTTTGGCATTTTAAATGAGACACATTTACGGACGAGTTTTGTTTCCTATCAATAATATGAGGAGGTATATGTTTTATCTATAATAATGAAGAAAGGAAGCAATACAAAATAATGTCGGAGATTGCATTTTGGCTAAGAAGGAGTCACACGAGTTTACAGCGCAGATATCTCTTTAGATGGCGCAATTAACGGTGCACAGCTAAGATATAAAAGAATTGTATGGATCTCTTTATATTTTCAGCTGTGTACCATGTATACCGTTGAAAGATACACAGCTTGATTACGTAGGATATTGGAAATGTGTTAATGCTTATCACTTGATTTACAAAGGCGTAGCAAGCACTACCGGCGGGCGGGGACAAACTTATATGCTGGCCCATTACGATCCTAAGGCCGCATTAAAAATGTGTCCGAAACACCCGACCATTAACATAATTTTGGTCGGGTGATCATATTTCGTACCCCCGCTTCCGAGTTGCATTACTTCTTTACCTACCTATTAAATTACACATACACTTTTCAAGCTCATGACGCAATTCGCATCGTAAACAGGCTTCTCTTAATACATGTATTCATACGCTATGAGTAGACCTGGACAACGGGCCAGGCTTATTACACAAACATCTTTTCCATTTCAAATTAATATACTATCTCCATTAGTTATGATAATGACCAGACTGAGGTAGATAAACTAGTTGTTTAGAAAATAGAATCAGTTAGAAATAATCAATATTGAATGTTTTTGTTCCCAATTATTACAATTTATTTTGGCCTACATTTTCTTGCGCGCTTAACGAATCGAGTAAATCAGTGTTTACACATACGCATATGTTACTGCTCAGTAAAGTTTCTTGATAGTTAAATTGGAGACGAACTTTCTAACGTACATGTGCGCAATACGTCCGTGAGATGATGGAATAAGTTCTCTCTGGAAAAGTTTGGGGAAAAATCAAATAGCTAATGATTTAAAATTAAAAAAATACAAACTCTGAATAAGATATTCGGCAGGCGGAAGCAAGCAAAAATATTGAAACAAACCGATAATAATGAAACTATCGTCACTTGCCGAATGCCTATCTAGTGCACCCTTATCTAAGAAGGAAGTCAAACTTGTTAAAGCTTGCAACAACTAAGTATAAGCATTAAAGTAGAAAACTTTTGCAAAATAACAATAGTTCACAAAATGAAGCCATTTGTAACCTCTATACTTATTGCAGTGACTCATCAGTCACCAGCCATTCCGAAATGCAATGAACTCAATGAAAAACACACACACACACCAATAATCCAAAAGCTTCACAAAACTATACCTGCATGTTTGATCTAAGACAGCTACTGTTAATTCCATCATACTTCTTAAAAAAAAAAAAAATGGTAATGCATGCATTGGATTTACTCACAAGACAAGCTTGTCGACGACTATGCCGAACCAACCAAACCTGGTTGTCCCTGGAACCTTGTTCCCCATTCGGACCCTAATCGTGAGGAGACTCATCCAAACATCACAACCAATTTTAATCAAAGAAATTCAGACTACAACCACAGCAGCCGCAACACTTCACATCACCATTCACCAACAGCACATACGTGTAAAAACAGTGTGTAATTAATTCAGTCTACTCATCTAACCAAATTCCATTAGAGAACACAAACATCAGAATATTAATTTCTGCTAAGACAAAACAAAATAAAAAACTTGAATAACATACAACATTTAAAAAAAAAAATATTATGGAATTCCTGGATTTTCAGTCCATTTCACCAATAACAACAAAAATCTACATTTTATAAAGCATCTGACTTTTCTTGTCAAATTTGTTTGCAACTTGTGTTATTCAAACTATTTCTAACACAAAATTAAACAATTAAACAATTACAACAAAACAAATTCTTTCAAGCAACAAATTAATCTGTTCATGCATGAATTATATGCTGGAACAATATCACAACATGAACGACACTGGCCCTATGGCACGGGAGAACCCCACCCCGGGCTTCTCCTTACCCCGAGCCTCTCCCCAAAGAAAACAAGATAACCTAGAAGCACAATCACACTGCATGAATACCAAAGAAACTATGATACCCAACATAGTAACAATTGGTACATACAGTGCTTCAGGATAATGGTTCGCTGCCCACATGACACACACGCACATACAAGCAGATCATGAAGAGAAAATGTAACTTACAAATGTTTCAGGTTGAAAAGTTAAAACAGATAAGCAATACCCAGTAACGAGAAGGCACAAAATTTACAAAATGTCACATACATATATATATAAATAAATTCACTGCATCAGTCCGTCAACCTCAAGATCAGCATTCTTTCTGGGCTTTAAAGTGCAAGAGCACACAGTCCGGGCGGCATCATACGTCTCCATTGGCGGACATCAGAACTAGGTACCGGTGGAAACTTCGAAAAAATTTGGCAAGAACAGAAAGGGTGAACAGTACAAACAATTAAAAGAAACGCATGTTGGTGAAGAATGTTCAATCGAGACACACCATGGCTAATACTGTGGGCGCATATAAGGCCACCGATGAACTAAACCGTTGAGGGGTGGTCCGCACTTCCCACAGCATTGAGTTCATAGCGGTGTTGGACCATCACATAGAAAAACAATCACAAATCCGGGATCAGCAACTGGTTGAATCAGGTATCATCCTCAGTTAAAAGAAACGTTTTGTTAACCAAATGACATATGATAATTACCAAATGACCACTTCGAAATGTAATCACTTTACATTTGGCCACTTCTGACACCAAATGTAATCACTTTACATTTGGCCACTTCTGACACCAAATGTAATCACTTTACATTTGGCCACTTCTTACACCAAATGTAATCACTTTACATTTGGCCACTTCTGACACCAAATGTAGCCCCTCTAACTCCACATTGTCAGGGTGGAGGCTAGGGTGGGAAGCTACATGGAATATTTCACTTAATAACAAAAACAGCAAACACAAATTAATTTCAACACTTTAAATCATGTTTTAACTCAAAATCTCCAAATCACAAGCAGATGCAACTTTACTTTACAGAATTATAAAACCAAGTGCACATTACTGTATCATAAAATCAAGTGAAAAACATTAACAAAGGGAGAAAGTGAGGAATTGGCTGGTCAGTGAAGGATGGGTCAACCACAAGTATGTTTCTTGGAATAGTGAGTAAGTACATTGTAAGAGGTATCATTATGATCCATATAAGGAATAAAATAGGTGAATACGGAGATAATTTGCATGAATGAATAAGTATATCACTAGGAGGAGTAATCACTGAATATTAATGCTGCTAGGATATAAGCTGGTAAATAACTGTATGGTTAAAGGGACATAAAGAGAAAAGATAAAGATGGGCTGTGAGGGGGAAAATATCTCTTACAATT
>JAIGNY010001993.1:0-20591 GCA_020152595.1 Chiridota heheva
AAGTCATGATCACTACACCCTACCTTACTGCTACTTAAAACAATTTAACCATACTTTATTCACTACTGAAAATCAAATACAGACAATTGCCACCACGTTTCCCCACTTTCTCAAAAGTTTAAAAAAGTGTCCTTTTCAGAGAGAAAAGTGCCTTTTTTCTGAGGGAAAATGCCCTTTTCAGAAGAAAAATTCTCTTTCAAAGAGGACAAGTGCTGTTTTAGAAGGAACATACCCTTTCACTGAACCATTAAAACTTGTTTTTTCTTCATATATATATATAATATATATATATATATATATATATATATATATATATATATATATATATATATATATATATATATATATATATATATATATATATATATATATATATATATATATATATATATATATATCCAAAAGGTAAGTTCCGCGCATTGGCCATTACAAACAAAACAAAATAGGAAAAAATGACAATGTCTCTAGCCAACAGATTATTTTAAAACCAAATATTTCGAAAACTCCTGTTTCCTTCTTCAGTGGTATGAAGTTAATTGACGCTAGAAAATACAGCGATGATAGCACGTTAACACATTTCAAGAGCGCCAAAAATCGTACGCGTAAAATAGTAGGCGCAAAAGGAAAAAGCGCGCAGAAAAAACCACAAAAAACAAACAAACAAAACCGGCGCTGAGGGCACAAAACAAGAGAAGGGGATTAATGAGACGAAATGGAAGTGGAAACATTTTCCTAAAAACAGAAAAAGGAGAAAGATAAGACAGGTCTTTATTAAGTCATGGATGTAGCTCTTGTTTTAATCATAAATTTCAATTCAAACAACTTTCTGTCTTCGTGCTTCTAAAAAGTTCCCCTGATGAGAAGATCCACCTTCAAATGTTCCAGCTTATGTCTAGGCAAATTAAATGCCCTGCCAACGGATAACCCTCACTGTCACCATCGAAATCGCGAATAGACTGCTTGTGGTTATTGAACCTCAATCGGAAAGAGGTTCAGTCTCACCAATGTAAAGAAATTTCCGGACATTTCGAACACATCACGCAGTAAACCACGTTAGAAGAATCACAGGAAAAAGTTCGGTTTGATCACGTTATTCCTCGGGAGATAATGCCGTCATCGTGACTATGTGCATGCAGATTTGACCGCTGCTTCCCGGGGTTTATTGCCTCGCCCAGGCATCCTGGGGCGATATGTTGAACGATACTAACAAATTCCTAAGACTCGGCGGCTGCTTTAGTGCCACAAACTGGTGCAGAGAAAATTCCTCAACACTCTGTCTTATCTTTCTCCTTTTTCTGTTTTTAGGAAAATGTTTCCCTTCCATTTCGTCTCATTAATCCTTCTCTTGTTTTTGTGCCTCCAGCGCATTTTGGCGCCAGTTTTTGTTTGTTTGTTTTTGTGGGTTTTTCTGCGCGCTTTTCCCCTTTGCGCCTACTATTTTACGCGTACGATTTTGGCGCTCTTTGAAATGTGTTAACGTGCAAGCTATCATCGCTGTTATCTTCTAGCGTCAATTAACTTCATACCACTGAAGAAGGAAACAGGAGTTTTCGAAATATTTGGTTTAAAATAATCTGTTGGCTAGAGACATTGTCATTTTTCCTATTTTGTTTTATATATATATATATATATATATATATATATATATATATATATATATATATATATATATATATATATATATATATATATATATATATATATATATGTATATATATATATATATATATATATATATATATATATATATATATATATATATATATATATATATATATATATATATATACATATATATATATATATATATATATATATATATATATATATATATATATATATATATATAATATAATATATATATATATATATATATATATACATATATATATATATATATATATATATATATATATATATATACATATATATATATATATATATATATATATATATATATATATATATATATATATATATATATATATATATATATATATATATATATATATATAAATATATATATATATATATATATATATATATATATATAAATATATATATATATATATATATATATATATATATATAATAAATATATATATATATATATATATATATATATATATATATATATATATATATATATATATATATATATATATATATATATATATATATATATATATATATATATATATATATGATATCTAATTAAGAAAGTAACACAAATATTGCCTGAAAAGACAAAATGTGAAATTTCAAGCGCTTCGTTTCCTTTTGCATACACTATTCTGAATTTTTCCCAAGACCAAAGTTGGGGCCCAGCAGCCCTATACATATTAGACAAGATTGGAATTCTTTGTACTTAAAGAGCCTTCGCCTTTAAGTTCTTACTTTTGTTTTCCCACCTTATAATTTGTACAAACTCTTTCAAATAGGCCTTTTGTCAGAGAGCATGTAAACAACCCCACAATTCATTAGTGGGGCATCTTTGAAATGGGCCATGCAAGGTAAAACCTTGTATTATCACCCGGACCATTGTAATTGCATAACTGACGTACCCTCTCGGGCCTCTCTCCATCTTTTGTGTAAAGTTTATATTTAGGTCCCCTTATTATAATTGATTATTCTTATGAAAGATTGAATAAAGTAACACAAACATCAAGCAAAATAACCTAAATTTCTCTCGCGGAACGCCTTTATTTTGGGTTCTAGAAAAAACATACAATGTGACTCTTGCCACTGATTCGCTGAAGACTTGGTGTGAATTTGGATTACCTGGTCTTATACACTTTCCAGTCGTATGACTAACCCCTACTACCTCCGGCAATGTCATTTAAAGGTGAGTCATTGACATATGGAATAGTAATTCACATGTGTGTCATTGTACCAAATTGTCAGTCACCAGAGTGACTCTGGGGTGGTCATTTTACTTCAGACTCATTGACTTTGTACAGAAATGATTGATTTGGATGTTTTGTTCACCCACTCTGGTGCAATGACTCACCTTGTCAGGGAGTGTAAGGATGAGTCACACAATTGACAAGTGCATAATTTATACTAAAAATAATTACATATCTTATTCTTAGCAGCAAAAAAAAAAAATGATGGCCTCAATAAGGACCCTTTTGCTTTTCACATTATTTTAGACATTAAGTATTCCAATTCATGAACCATACGATGAATGGCTAAGCATGATCTATAAGTCTAAATCCTGCCGATTTCAAGATTTATTATCTATACATTTTCCAATTCAGCACTTATTGTAGATTTCAATCAAATCGGTCTATTTTACCGAATTTTGGATCCGAATATTTTAAATTTTCGAAGCTGTAAATTAAAAAAGAAGGAAAAATGGGTCTTCAGTGATGTTCAGACATATAAAAGTTTATACATTTTCCGGAAAGAAAGGAAGGGGATTGACCATATCAAGCTATATTGCTATGCTACTAACATGCTTTGAAAATATGATGAAAAGTGCCATTCAGATTTACCCCCTCTCCCCTCCCCACTTTCAAACACCTTCCGCCGCCACTGTTCAGGCTGATCGTATTTTGTAAATCTGGAAGCATTTTTGTAATCATAGTATTGGTTTTTCTAATGTCTGTTTTGATTTATCACAGTGGTCAACCAAGTTCTCACAAGAAAGAGGACTACACGAGAAACAACATGGTGAAGAAACTACTTCAATATGTCATTCCATTCAGGATATATTCAAATTTAAAGTTCTGTCTTATATATGTAGAAATGACTGGTGTAAGAAGCAGGAGTGTCGGAAGAAACTCGGGGCAAGGGGACAGAAAATCAAGTGAGTGCCCTTTTTGACAGTAATTAAGGGGCACTTTAAAAAAATGGGCACTTTTGTCACTACTTTTCGAAAGAGGGGGAGGGGGGAGAGGGAGTACACGTCCCACATGGACCGGTTCCTGCACATATGGTTTGAAAATAGATGGAATTTGGGGGAGCAAGGGGGCACTTGTCCAACCCACCACGTTTTTTTCTTCAAAATGTATACTTTTGTTTGGTGATTTGTTTGTATTTTAACGACGATTTTGTGATTTCTCCCAACTGCTCCCACAGGACCAATGTTAGCAATTGCCCATCAGGCGAATAGTTAAAAGGACTTCTTTTGAAAATTATTGGAGGCCATGTTCTGTGCCTCCTTTCACCACGGCTGTCGGGCCGCTGGTAAATGACTGTCACAATGCTTGTAACGTGAAATTAGGGCCAGACTAAAATTGGAAAAATTAAAGGTAAGCAGTCAGCAAAATGAGATGAAAAATACACAAGAAAAGTTTTGTTGCTTTCTGAATAGCAAAATTTAATACAAATTTCCTTTCTCGCAACAAGTTAGTAAATCACAATTGCAACCTGACCACAAAATAGCTTTTTTCATCAAAATTTGGTATCAATACTTCACCCACTTTTTCGTACTTTTCTTCTACAAAACACAATAATACAACATGCCCCACATAAAATCCGTTATCATTTCACTTTGTTATGAAAGAGCAGGGGAATGTTGTTAGCAAACGTAGCAGCCAGTTCGGCTTTGTCATTGCTTGGATGTTCACATGGCTGGGTTACCGTACTTTTTCAGAAAAAAATAATGTTTTTTCTGCAAAGCGGTGGGTAAGGAGTTTTCGGAGGATGGGGTGGGATGTAGGGTTATCCCATTTAAGGTTGAGTAAAGAAGTAAGGATATGCTTTGAGTCTGAGAAGATGGAAAAGCGACTGAGCGGGGTGTACTCAATATACTTGAGGGCAAGCAGGATGGCCCTAGCTTCGGCCGAAAAGATAGACGAGTAGTTGAGGAGTTTGCTACTGAGCAGAAGCTATTCTTGACGCCTACCTTGAAACCATCAGTGTTGATGGAGGTGTAGTTGGAAAGGTAGCGTTTAATTTGATTGTGAGTGTTGATGAAGAGGTGCGAAATGGAAGGGGGGGGGGGGGGGATTTGGACACGTTGTGATGAGTGGAAAGGCCCAGGTAGACAGAAGGGGTGTGGTGGTCCTTGGAGGAAAAAAGGGCCAGGAGAAGTTGCCAAGAGTCAGTAGAGGCACCAAAAATTTAGTCAAAATCGTATAAATCGGACAAAATATGTCACTTTACAAAATTATCTGGGGGCTTGTGGGGGCAAAGTGATCTCGTGGGGAGGGAATATTCCAATGTATCCCGTAACGCCGCCACTGCCGAGAGTGCAGGGGTTGGTGTCGAGTTGTTGCAGGTCAGGCTTGATGCATGAAAGGAGGGGATAGGGGATTTAACTTATCAAAGTAGGTGGATAAAGTGTGATGAGGTTGTAAACAGGGTTACGAGTGCTGGCAAGAGCTCTATAGGTATAGGAAAGAACTAGCTTTATACACCTGGCCTCAATGTGAAGGCTCTGGATAAGGGAAGTCTTGTAAGCACCCAGACAAATCCTGGGGGCTTTATTTTGGAAGGTATTGATGTAACTAAGGTGACATTTGTGAGCGGTGCAGTAGACAATACTTTTGAAAAAGATTTGGGTCCACAAGATTAGACCTGTAGACTGAATTGTCTTTGTACCAATTATCTTCTGTTTTTGACCAACCTGCCACAAGTGTATATACACCTCCTCCCATAACATGGGTGGAATTTGGGAGGAGCTAGGAGGCACTCCCACCAATTTCCCATTTTTGCATCTTAACGTAATTTTCCACCCACTATTTGACTCCTCCCCTTCCCCCTCCCCCACTCCACACACATTTTCGGTAGGAAAATCCAGCCTATGATCTTTGCAAACCAATGGTATCCAAAATAAGAAAAGAGGTGCAGTCCCCGTTCAGTCAGTACAGCTATCCAATATTACCCATGGCTCCAGTGGCGTGGTGGATCATTCACCACTGGGAAAGAACAAAGGCAATTTGGAGCCCCTAAAAACAATGCTCATAAGACAGTAAGATTAAAACGTTGGGCACATAGATTTAAATTGGAATGTACCGTTTACATGGCATCGTTTAGGAAATTGCCTAAAGGCGAAGCCCTTGGAATGGTCAAGGGGGCTTTGGAAGCCCCAAGTTTCATGTGATTTTATTGCAGAATATTGAACATTGTGTCAAATCCAGGGCCTATGATTTGCGTTTCTCGTAATTTTGGGAGTAACAAATTGCTAAAAAGTGTGTCAAATCTAGGGACAATGTCTCTGCAAGCCCTGCTTTTATCGAGAGCTAAAACCACTTAATATTGAGTCAACAGCCATGTCAAAGGCCTAAAGGGTAAAGCCTCCGGAAGTCCTGAATTTCTCGGCATGATTTTGATAACAGAAAATTGCTTAAACGCATATCAAATCCAGGGAGTCGGAAGCCCTGCATGCGTTTTTGGTAATTTCGGTTGCAAAATATTGCTTACAGGATTATTCCCATGTTTTTTCGTAACCTTTTATAAGAAAGAGACAAATTTGAGAAACAATTTAGTACAAAAATCATGTTGATCTGTTATTCCTATCAGAAGATATTCAAATGTTAAGGTTCAAAAAAAAAATGCCAATAAACGAATAGGAAAAAGCTTAGTATGACTTTACAGCAGCACATTCTTCCACAAAGTTTATGTATTTCATTAAGATTTATCATCCTTTGTTTTTAGTAAAACCTGCTAGAAAAATAAATTGATGAAAGTTAGGTATTTTGCCAAATATACCCTACTTCAATAACTTTGGGAAAATTGTTCCTAATCATACAGAAACAACCAATTAATGTTCTAAGAAATACATAAACATTTGCAATGGGATTGTCTCTATGACATCATCAAACACGAATTCATCATACTGTACAAAAACTTTAAAATGCAATTATGAAATCTTTAAAAATCCATATCTCCTGTCAACCTGATTTTTGTATCGAATTGGCTCCAAAAGTATGCTCTTTTAAATACAATTTTGCAAAAAACCATGGGAATATTCCTTTTAGCATTGTGTCAAATCTATGGGCGAAACCCTGGTTTAAGCCCAAAGGGGAAGAGACCCAGATATCGTGATTTTGATAGCAGAAAATTGTGTCAAACGCAGGGCGAAGCCCCCCGGAAGCTCTGCACTTCCATTGATCTTTGGTAGAAAAAATGCTTCAAATTGTTTCAATTCTGGAGACAAAGCTATGGTAGGGACCAGGGGGCGAAACCCTACGTTTCTCATGATTTTGATAACAGCAAATTGCTTTAAAATGTGTCAAATCTACAGGAGAAAAATTGGCTTAGGGGGCGAAGCCAGGAGTCGCACGTTTTTCGTGATTTGGATATTATAAATTAGTTTTTTATTGTGTTAAATCTAAAGGCGAAACTTCCGGAAGCCATGTGATTGCAGAAATTTGCTTAATATTGTGTCAAATCCAAGGTCAAAGTCCTGGTAAGTACTTAGGGGCAAGGCTACCGGAAACTTTGTGTTTTTCGGCATGATTTGAATTAGAAAATTTCTTAGAATCATGTCAATTCCACGGAATATATATTTTGGAAAGAATGTTCAAAGTGGGGTGACATGCGCAGGATGATTTGTATGTTTTTGATGTAAGAATGAAGATCTTTGAGAAAAAACATTTATACAGTTTGTTCTGAAATTATATAAATTGCAGCCTGAGAATATGTATAATATATGAAACATAATATATAATATAAAAATATATTCTTTTACAATTTTTGCGCCCCTGTAAGTGCATTCGGCGCTCTCTTAAAAAGTTTCACTGCGAGCAGTTGCCTTCTCCTCCCCCTGTCCCTCCTTTCACCAAGCTACTGCACGGCTCCAGGCTGCAACGAGTTGGCATCTATTTTTGTACATGTGCAAAGGCCTATTTAACATGGGCTTTAATTTGAAGGGGGGGGGGGGACAATGGCGACACCAGGATTTTGGTCATGGGGTGGCAATTTTGTCCCATAAGCCTATTAATCGGACAAAATATGTGACTTTACACAATTTTCTGGGGGGAAAATGGGGGATGGGCAAAGTGATCTCTTGGGACAAATGCAAGCCTCCCCCCCCTCCTCCCCTTTCATCATAGCACCGCCACTGGAAAAAAAAATCCCAGTCGTAAGTGAAAAGTGTTCACTGGTAAAGTATGTTTCCATCAAAAACCACTGCTTGGTTTATTGTTGGAAATCTCCCGCTAACAGGCTGACAGGTTAGCCTTCCGAGATTCATTTGTTAAGTAATTTTCTCATAGTGTAGGAGAGACTACCGTAAACGGCTTACCCTATAAGTACACATAAGCATAGAAAGTTGACTATAGCTTGAAGATTTTGGTATCCTCTATACAGTATGGATGACCATCACTTACTACAGATCTTGTGCTTGCCTAAAAACGTCTAATATTGAATTCGACCACTGTCAACGACTACTCATTTGAAAAGGTCCATCCATATTTTATTTTGGGAATAGGGGGTAATCATCCCTACCCTCCCTGGCAGAAAGAAGTGGATGTACAAAACACATAAGGATGTAGGAGGGGGGTGGGGAGGGCAGTTTTGTTTGACAGGGAGGGAGCATAATATGTCGACGCATCATACAACAATTTGGTTGGAGGAGAGTGTTGAGTGTAGGGGTAGTTAAAGGAATTTGGGACCAGTGGTGCCAATTTCTTTATCTAAGATTTCTACTGTTCTAAAACAGAAAAGAAAAAAAAGTCTTTAATTCCTGTAAAGTGCTTAAATGCCCGCTAGAGTAGATCTAAACTATGAACACTTTGTTTTTTAAGAATGGGTTTTCACATTACTTTCAAATGGCATCTCCTGCCCCAGCCAGCTTCCTTTACACTAGGGCAAGAGGGTAGTAGCTCCGCCATCCTTTGGACAGTGGGAGGCAAAGCAAAGCGATCTCCTGAGATAAATTCCCTCCTCTTGTAGTCCTGTTTAGAGGACGAAGTGCTTTGGCACAGGGCTTCCCTAGGCTTTGGCCTTTAACAAGTCCAAACATTCAAACATATTGAGCCTGTGCCATGGCATGTTGGGGAAGCAAATGTACAGGGTTTGCCTACCGTAAGCTGGAGGAGGGCAAAGTCACAAAATCAAATTTGTCTACCATAAGTGGAGTCAAACTCACACTATAACCAGAGATATGTTATAACATACAACAAATCACCATACAAGATAAACAAAAACATGGGGAGGGGTGGGGAGCCCCCCTTGCCACGCCTACCTAATCCAGCCTATGGGGAAGCATACTCTATAAGGGGGCATATGCAAACCTTAGAGATAGTAACATGTACCTGATGTACTTTATAACAGAAAATGAAAATTTAAAAAACACTTTTTTTTTTTTAACACGGATATATTTTCTATACTCTTGTACAAATGCACACAATGGAAGTAATATAAGTTGGTAAAATGACCAACCAGCTACAGAGATAAGAACTTCCTACATAGATAATACAATGAGTGGGAAATTAGAGATCTCTCGGTAAAAAAGTGAGGGCATGATTTGGCTAATTGATAGGAATCCTAAAATACTGGGTCTCTAGTTTCATATATGGCCTTGAATATGAATTAATTATTTATTGAAAATGTCGGTTTTAGCATCATTCATATCAAACTACATTAAGTGTAAGGAAACTAAAATATTCTAGAGACTCCAGAATAATACCCCTTCAGCTTTCCGAGTGCTCCTTTAAATAGATAAACAACTACCAATCACAGCCTTAGATAAATACATCATTCATTTCATCCAAGTACCTTTTTAAATAGATAAACAAGTATTAATCACAGCCTTAGATAAATACATTATACATTTCGTCTGAGTGCTCCTTTAAATAGTTAAATGACTATCAATTACAGCCTTAGATAAAAATGACTACCAGTAACAGCCTTAGATAAATTTATCATACATTTCATCTGAGAGCTCCTTTAAATACTTGAATGACTACCAATCACAGTCTTAGATAAAAATGACTACCAGTAACAGCCTTAGATAAATTTATCATACATTTCATCTGAGAGCTCCTTTAAATACTTGAATGACTACCAATCACAGCCCAGCTTTAGATAAATACATGATACATTCCATCCAATGCTTCTTTAAATATTTAAAGAATCACTGTTACAGCCTTAGATAAATACATTATACATTTCGTCCGAGTGCTCCTTTGAATACTTAAACGACTACCAATCACAGCCTTAGATATATACATCATCCATTTCATCCGAGTGCTCCTTTAAATAGGTAAAGAACTACCTGTCACAACCTTAGACAAATACATCATACATTTCGTCTGAGTGCTTCTTTAAATACTTAAACGACTACCAATCACAGCCTTAGATAAATACATCATACATTTCATCCGAATGCTCAAGTTAAACAACCACCTGTCACAACCTTAGACAAATACATCATATATTTTGCACATAGAAAAAAACTCTTGGAACTATGACAATCCACATGATCATTATAGAAAGCAAGTTTAGAATAGATCTTAATTTAAAGGATCACAAATCTTTGTGTATTCTTTCACAAATTGTTTGGTCCCCCTGGCTAATTGGCAAAGCACCCGCTTTCCAGCCAGAAGGTCATGGGTTTAATCACCGGTCGCGTCAGACCAAAGACTTGGTGGGACCTGCTGCCCTCTTGCTTGGTGCTCAGCATAAAAGGAACGGAGCAGGGTAATAATACCTGATTGGTTTAATGACCGCTGCGCTGTGATGGCTGCGCGGTTGTCCCCGGGAATTTGTTTAAATGATAACTTTGATTTGTGCGTTCTTTCATGTTTTTTGAAAGCATAACTCTGTTTCAAACACTACTGACCCTATTTGCGTTTATGTGGCTTTTCACTAGTTTGTGTTCCTTCAGATTTCTTTAGGGCATAAATTTGATTAAAACACATTCTGACAGTATTTGCATTCATGTGACTTTTCACCAGTGTGTAATTTCATGAATCTTTAAATAAAAAATTGTGACTGAAAAACCTTTTTTTTTGACAACAATTGTGACAACACCGAGTTCACATCATATCTGCATCCACCGTATCATACATTTTGTAATATTCAATTGCGTCATCTTATCTTTATACCCAAGGGCACTATTGAGAGTCATTACCACACTTCCATAATCCCAAAGATTTTCCTAGGGATATTCTCTTGGATTTTCATCGTTAATGTGGCAAGTTGTCTTCATAGTTTTTTTGTAAGCCATTGACTAGCTGCACTTAAAAGGCACTTCTCTTTTCTGCAAGCCATTTTCAAAGGAAAAAACCAAGTTTTTTGGAGAACTTTTACCTCTATTCTTTTTCTCAACATCTTTTGACTATCTCCATGGGATTTTCTTCCTGTGCTACCTATTTCTTCTGCTATGGCTACTCCTTTGCCTGTTACCACTTCTGTCACCTCTACCCCAACCACTTTTCCCCCACACCCAGCCACCCCACCGGCTCTTCTTCCACTGCTCTCGCTGGCAAGAGCCCCTATCTCCTTTCTCCATCCTCCTCATCACCTGTTCATCACCATCAGAGACTCAACTACTCATCATCCCTCCCCCCATCTTCCCCCACCTCCTCACAGGGTCACTCGACTGACCCCACCTGCCGTAGGCCCCGCCTTTTCTTCAGTATTTCTGTCTCCCTTCTGAAGATACTAGCTCGCATGGTCAATGAAATAGGATGGCTCAAGCCCAAACCTCTTATCTCTAAAGTCACTACCTGTCATTTTCACTCATAGCAGTGCTTCTATCATCCTTCACTCAGACTGGCCTATTGAAGCCTTTGGTGGCTGGTTCTCTTCACCCACACCCCATGCTCAGTCCTCTGTTGACTTAACTCCAATCTCCAAGCATTGCAAGGATAAATCCACACTCGTGGTGCTTAGGGGAGTAGCAGTCGACGCTCCCTTATTTTGGTTGAGGACGATCTGCGTAAGCAGGGAATCCCTTTCTACAAGGACACTTGTATTATGGCCGCCTCCACCAGTATCCCACTTCCTTTTATCAAAGCCTCTATTCTTGAAGGCAAGGTAGCTGCAAGACTGTGTCGCAAGGGTGTACAACTCTATGGAGTTTTACCTTTATAAGTAGAGCTTGCTAAAAGGACACCTAGAGCCCTTCAGTGCTCGAAGTGACAGTTTTGGGGTAACTCCGGTGACAGTTGCTCTGGCTCACTCAAATGTGGCAGGTACTCTGGTCCCACCATACCTCCATGTGCTCCACTGAGGAAAGCATGTGTACAAATTGCAACGAAGCACACTCCTCTAGATATCAGGGTTGCCCTGTGTTCTGAAAGGAGGTGGTGGCAGGCCCTACAATTGAGGGATCCCCATCCTGGCCTTCTTCCCATTCTCACTCCCTCTTTTTATACTTCTTTCATTCCCGCTTTGGAGTCTCTTCTTCTTCCTCCACCTTCTATCTCCATGGCAGACTAACTCCTTAAGGAACACTACCTCTTCTTCTTCTAATCACTTTACATCTTACTCTCACTTTTCTTGCCAGAGCAGCACTATTCCCTGCCCCGGCTCCTCCATTAACCGCCCCGTTCCTCCATCCCCTGTTCCACAGATCTCGCTCCCTCACGATCCCCTCTGTTCCTCTCACTACCGCCCGCTCCACGATCCCCCACCCCACTACTTGCGCCTCACAACCCCTTTCTGACTCCTGCCCCTGCTCCTCATATCCAAAGCATCTATCATATACCCAAATGCCCAAAGTGTCTGTCTTATACGAAATGTCCAAAGCGTCTGTCATATACCCAAATGTCCAAAGCGTCTCTCATATACCCAAAGCATCTGTCATATACCCAACTGTTCAAAGCATCTGTCATATCCCCAAATGTCCAAAGCATCCGTCACATACCTAAATGTCCAAAGCATGTCATATACCCAAATGTCCAAAGCCTCTGTCATATACCTAAATGTCCAAAGCACGTCATATACCCAAATGTCCAAAGCCTCTGTCATATGCCCAAATGTCTGTCATATGCCCAAAGCCTGTCTTATACCAAATACCCAAAGCGTCTCTCATATACCCAAATGTCTAAAGCATCTGTCATATACCCAAATGTCCAAAGCGTCTGTCATATAACAAAATGTCCAAAGTGTACGTCTGTCTTATACCAAATGTCCAAAGCGTCTGTCATATACCCAAATGTCCAAAGCGTCTGTCATATACCCAAATGTCCAAAGCTTGTCATATACCCAAATGTCCAGAGTGTCTGTCTAATACCAGATGTCCAAAGCGTCTGGCATATACCCAACTGTCCAAAGCGTCTCTCCTATACTTAAATGTCTAAAGCATCTGTCATATATCCAAATGTCCAAAGCATGTCATATACCCAAATGTCCAAAGTGTCTGTCTTATACCAAATGTCCAAAGCGTCTGTCATATACCCAACTGTCCAAAGCGTCTCTCATATACCCAGATGTCTTAGCATCTGTCATATACCCAAATGTCTAAAGCATCTGTTATATACCCAAATGTTCAAAGCATCTGTATATACCCAACTGTCCAAAGTGTCTGTCATATACCCCACTGTCTAAAGCATCTGTCATATACCCAAATGTCTAAAGCATCTGTCATATACCCAAATGTCCAAAGCGTCTCTCATATACCCAAATGTCCAAAGCATCTGTCATATACCCAAATGTCCATAGCATCTGTCATATACCCAAATGTCCAAAGCGTCTCTCATATACCCAAATGTCTTAGGCATCTGTCATATACCCAAATGTCCAAAGCGAGTCTCTCATATACCCAAATGTCCAAAGCATCTGTCATATACCCAACTGTCCAAAGCGTCTCTCATATACCCAAATGTCTAAAGCATCTGTCATATACCCAAATGTCCAAAGCATCTGTCATATACCCAAATATTCAAAGTATCTGTCATATACCCAAATGTCTAAAGCATCTGTCATATACCCAAATGTCCAAAGCATCTGTCATATACCCAAATGTCCAAAGCATCTGTCATATACCCAAATGTCCAAAGCATCTGTCATATACCAAATGTCCATAGCATCTCTCATATACCTAAATGTCCAAAGCATCTGTCATATACCCAAATGTCCAAAGTGTCTGTCATCTACCCAAATGTCCAAAGCGTCTCTCATATACCCAAATGTCCAAAGCATCTGTCATATACCCAACTGTCCAAAGCATCTGTCATACACCCGAATGTCCAAAGCATCTGTCATACACCCAAATGTCCAAAGCCTGTCATATACCCAAATGTCCAAAGCATCTGTCATATACCCAGATGTCCAAAGCGTCTGTCATATACCCAAATGTCCAAAGCCTGTCATATACCCAAATGTCCAAATATTCAAAGTATCTGTCATATACCCAAATGTCTAAAGCATCTGTCATATACCCAAATGTCCAAAGCATCTGTCATATACCCAAATGTCCAAAGCCTGTCATATACCCAAATGTCCAAAGCATCTGTCATACACCCAAATGCCCAAAGCATCTGTCATATACCCAAATGTCCAAAGCATCTGTCATATACCCAAATGTCCATAGCATCTCTCATATACCTAAATGTCCAAAGCATCTGTCATATACCCAAATGTCCAAAGTGTCTGTCATATACCCAAATGTCCAAAGCGTCTCTCATACACCCAAATGTCCAAAGCATCTGTCATATACCCAACTGTCCAAAGCATCTGTCATACACCCGAATGTCCAAAGCATCTGTCATACACCCAAATGTCCAAAGCCTGTCATATACCCAAATGTCCAAAGCATCTGTCATATACCCAGATGTCCAAAGCGTCTGTCATATACCCAAATGTCCAAAGCCTGTCATATACCCAAATGTCCAAAGCATCTGCATGCATCTTACATGCATGTTAGTGCAGATCACCATCACCCCAATTTATATTTAGTAACCACCAAGCCAGGAAACCTTGGACAGTTTGCACCACACCAACTAGAACTATCCGTATCAATGGCTACCAGCCCATCAAGGACAACATGTGTTGGCTCTACTAAATATGCCTTATCAGAACTATGTGTTGCAAAGATAGAGATATCAGCAGTAGTTACTTGAGAATTGAGTATGCATGTTTTTTATGAAAGTTAGTTTGTAGCATGTTGTATACTAAAAAGACCAGACAGTATGGACCCAGAATATCATGCAAAGTTAGGCCTAGTGAAGTATTGAGAGAATATGCCTGTATGAGCTTAGATATTCTATAGGGTAAGATGCAGTGAGGTGAAGAGTGATGAGAAGAAGATTGAGTATCAGTCAGGTCAAAGTGTATGATTTTGTAAGGTAACAATAGTTCCAAAATCTATTCATAGCAAGGTTATGTCTGCCTCAGCGATACCCGAGATGACATCACTAAGTTGAAGAGCTCTACACCAATAGATAAGTATCCAAGGCACAACACCGAATCTAATACACAATACTTAAATTCGGAGTTCATTCTTATTTGTTAAGATTAAAATCGATCTCACGTGCAGTTTGTGCGATTGGCCATCGCTACAGAACTTGACTATTCTTGAAGGTGAAATCCTGTGGAATAAACGTTGTATTTTTCTCTCTGCTTTTACTGTCAACATACGGCTATGATTGACCCATGTAATAACATGTAAATAGAGAGGAAAAAAACTTGCAAATAAGGTTTTTGTTATTGTATTCCTATATCTTGATTGCACGCTGGTACAATTAAATAGGAGATGATATATTTTAAGTGGGGGAGAATGTGGGACCTCACAAAAGTGAGAGTCAAAATACTACATACACATACACAAAGACTACATACACATATTTTAAAGCAAGTTTTTGCACCCCTCCAAATTTTTGGAATAGTCTTTGGCAGGATGCAGAGGAAACTATTGTGAGGATCAGCAACTTGCTTCCAGAAATTATGTGTTGACATCTTATATTTGTAATTGGATTTCCTTTGTTCTTTTATCCTGATAGAATCTAATCTGTAAGGGTGTTACAATATAATAATCAACAAAAAAGCTTCAGGGTCACAGTAAGATTTCATCTTGACTGAGACTATAGGATTAAATGCCTAAATTTGAGAAGCAAAAATTCTCTTGAGGTCTGGAAATTTCTACACTTTTGTCAATGCAATCATTTTATACTGAAATCCTAAGTAGATGTCACCCTATAATCATTGTGACAATATTGGCATTGCTGATCAATCGTGATGGCTCATAATTGGAAATCAAAAACTGGTGTAAGCTCTCAAATAATCCTTGGTTCTCGAATCCCAAAAAGTAAGGAAAATGTTGTGATCCTTACAATTACGTTTTCTCCTAAAATGATAGAGTTAATTTATTTTGACAATCTGTGCATAACCCTCCCCCTCTTCCCTCATAAGTTATCATATATGATGTGAGTGTTGGAGTTAATCCATTTTGACAATCTGTGCACTACCCCCTCTCCCTATCTTAAAGGTTATTATAAATGATGTGAGTGTTAGAGTTAATCCATTTTGACAATTTGCATGGTTTTGTCATAAGTTATCTAAATGATGTGAGTGTATTCTTTCATGCATCACTTACAGAATACTCAGCTAAAATGTGATACATTTTGTGATAAGAAAAATTTTGGAGCTATTATTTGTGTGTGTCACATGATCATTATATAAAACAAGTTCAGAAGAAACCTTTATTTTAAGAATCACACATCATTTTGTGTTCTTTCATATCATCCTTAGCTTATAGCCTTCATGGAACACTATTTCCAGTATTTACATTTGAAACACTATTCACAGTAGTTACATTTATAGGGCTTTTCCCCTTAGGGGTTCTTTCAGGTCTGTTTAATCGACAACTTTGAATGAATCACTTCTGACAGTAATTGCATTTATGTAGCCTTTCCTCATTGTGTGTGTTTTTTCATGTACTTTTCAATGAGAACATATTGAAACACTATTCACAGTATTTACATTTGTAACACTATTCACAGTATTTACATTTGAAACACTACTCACAGTACATTTGAAACACTATTCACAGTATTTACATTTGAAACACTATTCACAGTATTTACATTTGAAACACTATTCACAGTATTTGCATTTGAAACACTATTCACAGTAGTTACATTTCAAACACTATACACAGTATTTACATTTGCTTTTCACCAGTGTGTTCTTTCATGTTTCTTTAAATCATAAATTTGATAAAAACACTTCTGACAGTTTTTGCATTTATGTGGCTTTTCACCAGTGTGTGTTAATTCATGTTTCTTTAAAGAAGAACTTTGATTGAAACACTTTGCACAGTTTTTGCATTGATATGGCTTTTCACCAGTGTGTATTCTTTCGTGTCTCTTCAAATGAGAACCAACATTGAAAGTCTGTTCACAGTATTTGCATTTATATGGCTCCTCGCCAGTGTGTTTTCTTTCATGAATCTTTAAATTTGAAATTCGACTGAAACACTGTTCACAGTATTTGCATTCATGTGGCTTTTCACCAGTGTGTATTATTTCATGAACATTTAATTCAGAAATTCGACGAAAACGCTTTTCACAGTATTTGCATTTGTGTGGCTTTTCACCAGTGTGTGTCCTCGTGTGAGCCTTTAAATTAAAAATTCGACTGAAATACCTCTGACAATACTTGCATTGATATGGCTTTTCACCAGTGTGTGTTCTCTCATGTATCCTTAAATAAGAACTTTCAAGGAAACACTTTTCACAGTATTTGCATTTGTATGGCTTTTCACCAGTATGTGTTTTTTCATGTTTCTTTAAGTTAGTACTTTGTTTGAAACACTTTTCACAGTATTTGCATTTATGTGGCTTTTCACTAGAATGTGTTCTTACATGTTTCTTTAAATAAACACTTCGACTGAAACACTTTTCACAGTATTTGCATTTGTGTGACTTTTCACAAGTGTCGTGTGTTATCTCATGAGCCTTTAAATAAAGAAATTCGACCAAAACACTTTGCACAGTAGTTGCATTTATGTGGCTTTTCACCAGTGTGTGTTATTTCATGTTTCTTCAAACAAAAACTTTGATTGAAACACTTTGCACAAGTATTTGCATTGATGTGGCTTTTCACCAAGTGTGTGTTCTTTCATGAACCATATTACTGAAACTCTTTACACAATATCTGCATTTATGCAGCTTTTCACCTACATGTGTTCTTTCATGAAGTTTCAAACTATTTTCTTGGCTGAAACACTTTTGACATTTTTGCATTTGTATGACTTTCAATGACTAATTAATTTCTTATCTGTGGCATCAACTGGAGTATTCTCACATGGCATCAACTGAGTATGATAGCATAACGCGTTGATCATTCTCATCGTTGTGGCATCAATTCTGTATGTTTGATGCTGAGTATGATGCAGAGTCATGTGTACTTATACGTTGATCATTCTTATCTGTGGCATCAACTGAGTTTGATGCAGAGTCATAGTGTATGACTAGCACGTTGATCATTCTTATCGTGATGAGTCATTCATTCTCATCTGTGGCATCAACTGAGTTTTGATGCAGAGTCATGAATTGTATGACTATTACGTTGATCATTCTTATCTGTGGCATCAACTGAGTATGATGCAAGTCATGAATTGTATGGCTAACCGCGTTGATCATTCTCATCTGTAGTGGCATCAGCTGAGTTTGATGCAGAGTCATGAATTGTATGAAGCTAGCACGTTGATCATTCATATCTGTGGCATCAACTGAGTTTGATGCAGAGTCATGAATTGTATATTTAGCCGTTGATCATTCTCATCTGTGGCATCAGCTGAGTTTGATGCAGATTCATGAATTGTATGACCCCAACACGTTGATCATTCTTATCTGTGGCATCAACTGAGTTTGATGCAGAGTCATGAATTGTATGACTAGCGTTGATCATTCTCATCTGTGGCATCAACTGAGTATGATGCAAGTCATGAATTGTGGTGGATGTGTCTGAATAATCACTTGGGACCTCATTATTCAACTGATTTACCACATCAACCACATAAGCCAGAGTGCCTTCACTGCATAACTTCCTGGAAAGAAAATACATGTATAAAGAAACTTCATTAATTTTTGGGATTATAGGATTTCCTTTAGTAAGCACATTCAGCTTACATGAAAGAAGATATTTAAGGGTAAAAATGGTGAATTTCTTTTTATTTTTTCAAGATTTTTCATTTCAAGCTTCAACATATTGGTGTAGAAATGACTGAAATCAGACTAGCACATTTTAGCATTGGTGGTCATTGTGTATATTTTCAAGCCTTCATTTTTAATGGAATACAATTTAATATTTGTTGTAAATCACTCATCCATTGTATATTTTACATTTGTTATTTAAAAGAAATGATTTGTTATCCATCTTTTGGATACGGTCATCAGGGACTCACAGTGAACTGTCAATTAATGAAAGGTGAAAGATATCATGTAAAATTGTCAATTTTACCCCCTTTATCAGGTGATTTTCAGCAAATCAGAGTTAAACTGTCCATCAAAGTTTGAAAATTGCACTTTGATTCATGAATATTCAAGAAATTTGATTTTTAATCAAGGCAAATACTGCACAACCAAGTCATGAAAAACCTCTTTGAATTTCTTTCCAAAATTAAGTTTACTGAAAATCATAAAGTCTTCCTTCCACTGCTAGGTATTGATGAGTATAGATCAAATGCAGAATTTCTTTGCAACAATCTGCACCACTTGCAGCCACCCTCCACTCTGCCCAGCTACTCATCACTCACCCAGCTACTCATCACTCTCATCACTCACCCATCCACTCATCACTCACCTACTCATCACTCACCCAGCTCATCACTCATAGCCACCTCTGTACCTTCCCTACCCAGCCAACTTCTACTCACCTACCCATCCAGCCTCTCCCCCCTCTGTCCAATCACCTACTCACTTAGCCACCCTCCATGACCTACCCACTTCGCCGAGAACTGCAATGCACCACTTACCCAGCCACCCTCCCACTTACCCAGCCACCCTCCACTCACCCAGCTACTCATCACTCCAGCCAGCTACTCATCACTCACCCCAGCCACCTCATAACACCTTCCTACAGCCAACTTCTACTCACCTACCAATCCCAGCCTCTCACCCCTCCCTCTGTCCAATGACCTACCTTGGCCACCCTCCCTTGCTTATGTATACAAGGCTTGTCAATGTTAGTAGAAAGTAATGAGACTGTTTTACCTTTTTTGATCATATTTTGAGCCACCCTCCTTTTTAAATGGTCTCTTCTGTAATAGAAGAACCAACCACCTTCAACGTCTTGATTTAAGTTTTATGCGATCACCTAAGAAACAGAAAGAAAACTGCTGTAGAAGATTCTACTTCCACATCACACAAACATTGGTATTCCATGAGGAGTGCATATTCAGCCTTGGTGTACTTTTAGTACTAATAAGAAGCAGGCGTAAATTTCAGAGATTTTTGTCAAAAATGCTGTTAAATGGTAACAAAAATTCCTTTAGAAATATTTACCCGCTAGCGTGTGAGGATATTTCTGAGTTATACTTACCTTCCATGCTATAATATGCAATCTGGTCACCTGACCTGATTCTAAGCACTTCTAACCGGAACCTAAAAAAGCGCGCAGTAACCAGCCAAGCCCTGACCTCCATAATACCTCTGTACCACCTCACTCCAACATTCCACCGAGGCCTGAGCCGGAGGGGGGCTGGGCGAGATGCATGGAAGGGTAAATTAACTTCCCAAATACCC
>JAIGNY010001994.1:2500-19340 GCA_020152595.1 Chiridota heheva
ACTTCTGTAAAGGATTCTCCGATCGGGAGAACAAAACTGTTCTCCCGATCGGGGGTACGAACCGGACTGGTTATTTATGATGGACCTTTTTTTCTTCTCCAAATGATGTATCATTTTGCAAAGCAAAAAAAAAAATGACAATATTTTGGGACCAATAATTATGCTTCAAACTTAGAAGGATATATATTTGAATTGACAAACATTCAATGCTTTTTGCAATAATTTAATCCATAAAAAGAACTCCCCAACTGTGCAATTCCCCCTCCCCCTCCCATCCAGGTTCCACCCTATTATGATCTTATTTACCTTAAGGCCCAGTTACTGAATTGGGGCCTGAAATATAATGAAGCAGCAATCAAAACAACAAGCGGGACTTTCATTATTTTCCGTTAAACAGAATCAATGGAAAACAGTCAAAAATCCATTTAATCATTTCCTGGATCCCTGCCCTTGAAGGTTCAAATAGTGAAATATCAAGTCTATCAATGTTCCGATGTACAACCTGTACAGACCTTACATTTTGACCCTCATTTTGGAATTACATAAAAAACTACTAATTAAGTAATACACTTTGAAGGTGCTGAAGAAAAAAAAATCTCCATTAATGGATGAATTATGCCAAAATTAGGGTTCATTTTTACTATGAATGAAGAGAGCGGAGGAACATGCCTAATAAAAGTGAAACCATTTGCATGGCAAAGAGTTAATCAATTACGGTACTGTATACCCGAAAAGGGCTATCGGCAGCCTGTCACAAACAACCGACCGATGCACTTTACATCTAAAAAAAGGCATCCTTCGTTTTTCGTCAAAACGTGGGTGTGGGGTGGTGGTGAGTTACCCCGCCCCTGATGATTGATCTCTGTCTGATCCCTGATAATTGATCTCTGTCTGATCCCTGATGATCAATCTCAGTCTGATCCCTGATGATTGATCTCAGTCTGATCCCTGATGATTGATCTCAGTCTGATCCCTGATGATTGATTTCTGTCTGATCCCTGATGATTGATCTGTTTGATCCCTGATGATTGATCTCAGTCTGATCCCTGATGATTGATCTCAGTCTGATCCCTGATGATTGATTTCTGTCTGATCCCTGATGATTGATCTGTTTGATCCATGATGATTGATCTCTGTCTGATCCATGATGATTGATCTCAGTCTGATACTTGATGATTGATCTCAGTCTCATCCCTCATGATTAATCTTAGTCTGATCCATGATGATTGATCTATGTCTGATCCATGATGATTGATCTCAGTCTGATCCATGATGATTGATCTCAGTCTGATCCATGATGATTGATCTCAGTCTGATACTTGATGATTGATCTCAGTCTCATCTCTCATGATTAATCTCAGTCTGATCCATGATGATTGGTCTAAGTCTGATCTCTGATGATTGATCTCTGTCTGAACAATGATGATTGATTTTTGTCTGATCCCTGATAATTCTCTGTCTGATCCCTGATGATTGATCTCAGTCTGATTCCTGATGATTGATCTCTGTCTGATCAATGATGATTGATCTCTGTCTGATCCCTGATAATTCTCTGTCTGATACCTGATGATTGATCTCAGTCTGATCACTGATGATTGACATCAGTCTGATCCCTGATGATTAATTTCTGTCTGATCCCTGATGATTGATATCTGTCCGATCCTTGATGATTGATCTCTGTCTGATCCATGATGATTGATCTCAGTCTGATACTTGATGATTGATCTCAGTCTCATCCCTCATGATTAATCTCAGTCTGATCCATAATGATTGATCTCAGTCTGATCTCTGATGATTGATCTCTGTCTGAACAATGATGATTGATTTCTGTCTGATCCCTGATAATTCTCTGTCTGATCCCTGATGATTGATCTCTGTCCGATCCATGATGATTGATCTCTGTCTGATCCATGATGATTGATCTCAGTCTGATACTTGATGATTGATCTCAGTCTCATCCCTCATGATTAATCTCAGTCTGATCCATGATGATTGATCTCAGTCTGATCTCTGTAGATTGATCTCTGTCTGAACAATGATGATTGATTTCTGTCTGATCCCTGATAATTCTCTGTCTGATCCCTGATGATTGATCTCTGTCTGATTCCTGATGATTGATCTCTGTCTGATCAATGATGATTGATCTCTGTCTGATCCCTGATAATTCTCTGTCTGATACCTGATGATTGATCTCAGTCTGATCACTGATGATTGACATCAGTCTGATCCCAGAAAATTAATTTCTGTCTGATCCCTGATGATTGATCTCTGTCTGATCCCTGATGATTAATCTGTCTGTTCCCTGTATGATTGATCTCTGTCTGTTCCTTGCATGATGATTGATCTTAGTCTGAGGAATATCGTCCATTTTTCCCAAATCCGCGATAGACGAGGGTTATCTGGGTTCTGGTTATAGAATCTCATCCCATATTAGCCCTATTGCCGTTTTGTTCTAAGAGCATACATGCAAAGCATGGCCTCATCATTAGACCCTTCAACTCCCAACGCACAATTTGGAAATACTAATTTCAGATAATCAAAACGGGACCATACCAAAATCATAGAGGGTACGTGTAGTATCATTTGAAAGTATTCAAGCCACACTATGGGGGCCCATTTTCATGTTTGGTCAGGACCCATAATATCATACAACACCAAATTGTACATCGCGGAAAGTGGACCTCATGACTACTAAAATACTCACATTTTTTACATATGTTTGTAAATCTATTTATGAGTTACATCAATCTCAATAAGGCACTAAAATCCACAAAGAGTCCACTTCTAGCGTTGCCCTTGGCCCGTCCACCAAACATGCTTTTCTGTGTCAGCAATGAAAACAATAACTAGAAAATTGCCGTATCTATTTTTTTTAGATTTTAAACCTTGACCACACTTCAAGGGCCAGATTCATTATCAAGTTTGCAAAGAATTCGCACAAAAGCATTACTACAAAACAACGTTTTTCTTAAACTCCACCCAGTCCCGGCAAGTGCCGCCGCCATTGCCTAGCCCCTGGGCCCAAAGACCATAGTTGTGCCACTGTAACTGAACTTTGCAAATAAGAAGTAGTTATTTCATGTCACCGAGTGATCCCTGGTTACCACGCTGTGCACGTAATCATGTGTGGAAGTTATTAAAGCACTTATCATTTCCTGAATTTAATATCAGAAAAATGAAATGTCACGTAGTTATGGTATAAAGAAATCATATCTAACAACCGAAGCTCTGAAGAAACATACCGAGACAGGGGCTTTGCTCCGCCCCTTCTTCCAAAGTTCCTCACACTTAGATTCTGCCACATGCAGATATCATTGGTGTAATTGGTGTAGCCAGTGGGGCAGTGGAGGAGGGGGGAGGGGTAAATGGCTCCTTAAAAGGTAAAAAGGTCAATAAATTTTGAGAATAAAAATTATAAGAAGGTCCAATTTTGACAGTTTTAAAAAACAAATTGCACCGCCAGCATTTTTTCGTTCTACGGCCCCCCTACCACAGTGGGTTTTATGCAGTAGCCTGAAAATTGGAAAGGATAAATACACGATTCCGGTTACTGATATTTAGTGTAATAGTATAGTCTAGAGTGTTTGGATAAAAACAAAACAGAACCTCATAAAGAAATGCGCGCCGTGAAACATGGGCTGTTAAGAATCACAATAGTGGTGAATAATCAGGTTATTATTGTACCAGGGAGTGAGAGGCCATGTTCTTAAATGTACTCAACGACCAAAAGAATTACTGATTTCCGAAAAAGGAAAGATTTGATTTGGGCATCCCCTAAAAACTTAACAAAGGTCTTATAACGTTTTGAATTTAAGCTCGTTTCTATTGTATGCTAATTTATGATGTTGCGATCACCGGCAGACCATGACCAACAAAATTTTTAATTTTTCCACAGGAACTGAGATTAAATTGGGGAAACATCAGCCATTGGTTGCAGATCAATCACAAAAAAACAACAAGAAAGCAATCTACGGAGTTGCTGATCTTGTTACCTTAAGCGTACAGAATAGTGGGGGAATCCTTTGACCCTAATCACTGAAATAACTTCTGAAATTGTTCACATTTATCGTACCCTACTGTAAAACACCATTCATGCCTCGTCACCCTTTACCATTCCATAACGATAGGAGGAAATTGTGAAAAAGGTCAATAGCTCTGTGACCTTTGATCTTTTAACTTTAGAATCTACGGGTTACAAATTCATGTACCAAAGTGTCATGGTGCAACATAGGGTTGGTATACAGGTATAGGTCTTGTAGTTTTTTAGTTTAAAATGCAGCACAAATGTACAAATTAGTACATAATTACCCATAAAATCACATGTTTGACCTTTGACCTCTGACCCTTCACTCTAATCACTAAAATAACATTCGAAACTTTTCACATTTATCGTACCCTACTGTATGACACCATACATGCTCACGCCACACGTACCATTCCATAACTACAGAGGAAATGGTGAAAAGGTCAATAGCTCTGTGACCTTTGACCTTTTAACCCCAGAGTCTATACGACACACAAAGTCATGTACCAAGGTGTCATGGTGTAACGTAGGCTTGGTATAGGTCTTGTACTTGTTGGGTTTAAGAATCCGCAAAATTTTGCATAAAAATCACTTATTTGACCTTTTGAGCTTCAAATATTTCTAAGTTTTGTTAGAATGTTAAACTCTACCCACCTATGCAATTTGTAAAAATACCAAGTAATTTCTTCAAAAGATACAGCCATTACCCAAAACTTGTCCCATTTGACCTTTGACCTTTGTACCAAAAACTATAGAGACAAAAGTTCTGGGCCAGGGGTACCGGTCCACCAACTTTGGTTTATGTGAGTATTACATTTAGCGACACAAAATTAATTGTTGCATAATATACGCACACATGTACACACACGCACACACACCCTCACACACACACAAACACACACACACACGGACAGACGCAAAAATCACTAAATTTTGTCTCGTTCAAAAACTTATGACTTCTGGCCCTAAATGTGAAGTCATCATGTGAGACCCCACCAGCGTCACTAATATCAAGGGCAGTAGCAATGTAGTGTAGGAGTTACAGACAGTTCTTTGTCTATACAGCAAAGTGACTACAATATTTTATCCCCACATGTATGTATATTTGGATAATGAGATAATAAACATTGATCTTTTGACCTCCACTTCCTGTGAGGAAATTTTGCCCAAAATGATAAACAAAACATAGACATTACCAGACTGTCAGATAACAACTAATCAGCTGATAGATAATAGTTATTGCTCTATTCTGGCCAACATGTTCTTATTATGAACCCGGTGGCGATATCGCAACAGGCATGTGATGATCATGACCAAGGATGTGCATCCTTGTCATGACCAAGAAAATTCATTTCCAGAAAAGTGCTAACTCACGCATTTCTGAATCAAAATATGACAAACGGCAAGGTCGTTATGAAGTACAAATTCTCAGTAGCAAAAGCATAGGAATTCATTATATGTTGGTGGGCGCACCAGCATGGCTGCATGGACGTAACTTAAGGGGGTGTGGAACAAATGTGGGAGCAAATTAATTATACCTTTATGTTTTTTTTCCTAACCCGCAAAAAGACAAAATACTTTTGAAAATGTGTAATGTCATAGATGTTTTCTTATTTTCATGCTTCATGGCCGTACGAGCAGCCCCATCCCCTTCTCCCTCCTTGTTTAGTTAGTCGAACACTAATCTTAGTCGTTCAGAGATAGCTATAATGTCGGATGTACTTATACCAGAGTGTATCTCAGTCATTAGGTCCAAATCATCTACCTATCAGAAATATCTCTGATTGGGCCTGGGTTGGGCAACTGGGATATTAATGAAAGATGCCCACCCACACACGTTTAGAATCCAGAGTCTTGATGATTATGGGTCATTTTGGGACATCAAAAACAGGTCCGTGGCCAGGAATTTGAAAAGGGGGTTCGTTTTTTGTATAAAAGGTCAACAAACTTTGAAATTCCAGGTGCTTTTTATTCTTTTAGATACACAAGGGCACTTCCTCAACAAAAGGTTTTTTTTGGGGGGGAAGAACTCCCCCCCCCCCCCTCCTTCCTCCTCCCCTGGTTACGGGATAGAAATCTTCCGGGGCTTTGCCCCTGGATCCTACAGACAGACAGAGCTGCGTCCATTAATCTTACAATTTTCTCAATTTCTTCTCGGCCTGTGTATAAATGGTAATCCAAAATGCATAGCTGAGTAAATTTTAAGATTAGAATTTAAACTGTTCTTCTTTACATCAATTACATTTTGAATAATCCATGATCTCAACAGTTTTGGCCGAATTTTTTTTTAATTTCCAGGGTTTTCTCTATCTGACAGTGGTAAACCAAATGCTTATCTGAGTAGAATTTAAGATATTAGAATTTAACAGTTTAAAATATTTCTCTTTTCATCAATTACATTTTGGATTTTTGTGTTGATTTTAGGGCATGAACCAAACAATTTTGGTTGAATTTTCTTAATTTCCATGGGAAATTTCTCTTCTGCCTGACAGTGTTCAAAAATTGTAATCCGAATGCTTATCTGAGTAGATTTTAACATTATAATTTAAAATGTTCTTCTTTTCATCAATTACATTTTGGATTTTTGTGTTAATTTTAAGCCACTTTTTGGGCAAAAAAAAAGAAGAAACAAGTACAAAAAACCAATGCTTCACCCATGGAACATTGCACAATTTTCCCCGAATTTTCTCAATTTTCAGGAGAACGTTTTTCTCTGGCTGTTTAGAAACGGTAACCCTATAATGCTTATCTGAGTAAATGTGAACATGAGAATTTTAAATGATCTTCTTATCCAGTTATCGTTACTTTGATTTTTGTCAGCAGATCAGTTTGTGTCGATTTTCAGCTATTTCGGGGACATCAAAGACAAGAAATCTTCAGAGCTCCTGGGGCTTCGCTCCCTTCCAAGCGGCACTTAAGCGGGACTTTTTCTTCTGGATCTCTACCCTTGCTTCGTACCAAGACCCCACGATTTTTCATTTGCGTTTTGGAAGCTTCTGTTGATTTAAGCCTTTTTGGGCCATCAAAAACCAGAAATCTTCAGACCAAGGCTTCATCATGAACGCCTGCACACATTTTCAGGAGTACTTTCTCTTCTGCCTGTTTAGAAATGGTACTAGATGATGCGTATCTGAGTTTCATGAATTTGAAATATTGTTCTTATCATCTCTTAAATTGTCCCAATTTTGTTAGTTTATGTAGATTTTCTCATTCACATAAATTTACAAGCGCATGCCACCCACAACCAAACTCCCCCTCGTCTTTTGCCATTTCCTTAGATTAATTTAATGAGGATAATCTTATGATACTTGCCAAGTACAACTCCGTGTTGAGAAGATGGTCGAAATGTCAGAATGTAACAGGACAATTATTGCATGTTCTTTAAATATATCTCCCGGACTTCAATTACCACCAGTCAGCCAGTCAAGCTTGCGAGCTAGTAATTTTATAGCGAGTTTTGATTGTACTCTTCGATTTTGAGTGCTAGGGGAAATCAGGCTGCAGGGAGCGTGGGCGTGGAGCTCTGGCAGATCTTCTATGGACTGGGGTGTCGTGGTCTACGCCGCCCATTTACCCTAGTTCTAGTTGAGTGGGGAAAGAAGGACTGAAGGCGCTTTTCGCGCCAAAGCAGAAGGGCTCTAATTGTAAATCTGCCTTTGATATAGAAGAAGTTCAGTACTAGCATGAAAACCTGCCGCATGTAGTCTAAATTTCTTGTAAATTTTCGAATAAATTTTTCATTTCTAGCCAAATTCTTTTTTTTTAGATTACTTCCCAAGTAGACTGTGTTTTCAGAAACTGGAACCAGTAGAAATTAGATATTTATTTGAAGAAAAAAACAAAAACTGGAAAATCAAGAGCAAATCATTCTTGCAAATTACGACAAAAGCACGAGTAGTTCGTTAAACTTGTAAAGAATGATAAGAATACACTTACTCAAAATTTTCAAATTGTTTCCCAATTTTGTTAGTTGTGTTGATTTTCAGCCATTTTGGCATGTTTGGGCATCAAAGACAAGAAATCTTCTGAGCTTTTGGGACTTTGCCCCTGGACGTCGTCCAAGGGGCCCTCCTGAATCCCTACCTTGGCTAGCTCAGGGACCCCATGATTTTTTATTTACATTTTGGAACTTTGTGTTGATTTTAAGTTATTTTGGGGCATTAAAAACAAGATATCTTCAGACCGAGGATTTTCCCATAAACGCCAGTACAATTTTGCCCGATTTTGTTTCAATTTTCAGAAAAAAATCTTAGTAGTAAGAGGGGACTATACAGACCCAGACCAGTCAGAAGCCGGCTTTGCTATGACGTGATATCTTTGCCGTAGTTCGCTTAGTTTTCATCTGGGTCATCTGATTGCGTCACAGGATATTCTCGACGACGGCATAGAATCCTTTTAACGAGGTCTTTTTTTTTCCCGATTAGGTGCGTCAAATGATTGCAAAGTACCTCAAGCGTAAAATGATAAATTTTCTTTTGTAGGTCTCTCTCAATATATAAAGACACGTCGTACATGATAAGGCTCATTTACGATGACGTCGCATAAAGACTCGTTAGACGGGACGTTGAAACACCCATTTACCTGTATCGTCGCAGGTCCGACGGGATGTGGAAAGACCCGTTGGGTTAAAACATTGTTGGAACGTCGTACATAATTCATCGACCCACCACCCGAACGCATCGATTGGTTCTATGCTGAAAACCAACCCGATTATGAAGCGCTGAAGCGAGTTTTACCTCACGTGGAGTTCATTAAAGGCCTGCCCACCGAAGATGATCTGAAACGTTTGGATCAGGAACGCTATGATATCATTGTCATTGACGATTTCATGAGAGAACTGAACCCCATTGTAACGACACTGTTTACCAAAGGCAGTCATCACCGAAACATATCCGTGTTGCTTCTTGTATACAATTTGTTTTTCAAAGGCGGACGTACCCTCAGTCTCAACACCCATTATCTCGTCTACTTCAAAAATCCGCGCGATGCTTCTTCTATCGATAATTTGGCTCGTCAAATGTTTCATGGACGGGCGCGTTACGTCCGCGACACCTACACCGACGCCACACGAGAGCCGCACGGTTACCTGTTTATCGATTTTACTCCTACGACGCTCGATCGATATTGTGTGCAGACCGGTCTTTTCGACCGACGCTACGTGTATATACCAAGATAAAAATGTTGATATCATTATCGTCAGACTAGTTTATTTGACGTTATGACGTGGTCCCGTAAAGTGTTGACACAAAATGTACAATGTTTGGTTTGTAGCTTTGACTTTAAGATAATTGTTTGAATTGCAGTGTCCATGTCACTGTACATTTAATTCATTTGTTGCTTATGAGGTTTCTATCATGGAAAAATTCGATGAAGTGCTAAAGTAGCTCGTCCTCTCTGTTTGAGCGTTTCACCCAATGTTATATGCATGGATGTGTACAGACACTTATAAAATACGTTTACCAAAGCGGGATAATGTCATTTATCATGGAGAAGTGGAGAGTCAAGAACCCTATCTCAAAACGATTGATAAAGGTACATCAAAACAACGTCTTCACGTATTGAACAACGCAAATAAACTTTTGTTACACTGCTTATGTGAGTGTGCCCTAAACGTATTAGAAGGTAAGGTGAAGTTGAGTCCGTCGGAGAAGAAAACCATTGCAAGACATCGACGCAAGTTACAGGTGTTAGCCTACCCAAACATCCCGCAAAAGTACACACGACACGTGTTACGTCAACGTGGTGCAGGGATTATTTTTTTTCAAAACATCGTTACCGCGGTACTGAAGCAGCTTCCAAATTTGTTGCCTGCCGTGATCCCTCTCCTGTTGTAATAATGAAGAGGGTGATAGCTGTCAACCCGGACGCGTTAACGCGCCAACTACAGCTGTGTGAAACGCTGGAAAAGACCAAGGTGATGGTTTGTGATGACAAGGTGCGAGAGATTCTGGAACAACGTGATATTACCGACAAGGAAAAAGTCAAGTTGTACGAAGATGCTTTGGGTCTGTACACAACATACCGACGTAAAACGCTGGACCCGCCGACACCACCACCACCGCAGCCGACACAACCGCCAATCCGCAAAAGACAATTCATCGAAGACGTCATTACCAGCGTACCCAAAGCATTATGAGCAAAAGCAGAACAGTTGACCAAGACGGTGCTACGCGAGATGACATGGAGTCCTAAAGGCGAACTGATGGTTGACGGACAAGTCGTGCTTGGAACCCACGTTGTGGATCTGATCAACGACGCAATTCGTTCCCGAAAATCATTCACCCCGCAAGGATGCAACCCGTTTGTAGAAGGCTTGTCGCGCATCAATGTTCCTCAAGAGTTAATCGGTAATCGTAACGTGTGGGATCGATTTCAACGTTTTCAACGTACAGGAAAATTTGACGATACCCACCCAATAGAACGAAAAGACATCTTCCTGTGGCAATGCGCATGGAGCCCTGGGAAGACAGCGACGACCAAACGTTGGAACCACGCACATCTTTCATGACACGTACTCAACGCAGAGATTGTTATAAACAAAATGACTGGTACCCTGGGAGTTAATAAAATTCAATCACTCCCATCCTTCCCATTTAGTAATGAAATAGCCGTCATGGCAAACATATCAGCACCTTTAGCGACTTTAAGCAATTTTTTACAAAACATTACATGCATCAGCGCTTGTTGCAGAGGACAAGAATATTTGCGACGGAAAAAAAGAAAGTGGAAAAAATCCTTCGAGCCATCTACTACGATCCATCACATTCCGCTGGTTTCGCCGGAGTCGACAAGCTACACGCAGTAGTCAAGAAACAGTTCTCGAATCTGACGAAGACCTCGGTTCGATCTTGGCTTGAGAATCAAGATACATACACGTTACATAAACGTTTTCGTGAACGGCATCAACGAGCAATGGCAAGACGATCTCGTCGAACTTAGTGCTTACTCTTGATATAAGAAAGGAGCGAAATGGCTTTTGACAGGCATCGATGTGTTTTCCAAATATGCTTGGGCATCCCTCTGAAAAAAGAAAACGAAAGCGTCGCTCCTTGTTGCGTTTAAAAAACTGTTCAAAGAGGCTGGAAATTTACCGCTGAAGCTGCAGACAGACAAAGGATCGGCATTTTACAACCGCCAGGTGAAAGCATTTTTTAAAGAAGAAGGCTTTCGACTGTTTTCGACGGAGAACGAGACCAAGGCAAGTGTCATAGAAAGATTTAATCGTACGTTAAAATCGAGAATGTGGCGTTACTTTACGGTCAATGACACGTACAACTACGTGGACGTCTTGTCGGATCCCATGGCGGCATACAAGGCCGAGCGCCATCGAAGTATTGGACGAGAACCTGAAGACGTAAATTGGACCAACGATTTAGACGTGTGGCAAACACTGTACGGAGATGCAAAGACTACGGTTAAGCCGACATCGATTTACGCGTCGGAGACGTCGTTTGGCTCAGTATGGTGACGCGCCAATTTCGAAAAGGTCACTTACCCCAATGGACCGAAGAAGTGTTTGTGATCGACAAAGTGATCCAGCGACAACCTATCCTGTATACGGTGAAAGATATTGATGGCGAACCGGTGAAAGGCACGTTTTACCGTGAGAAATTGCAACGGATTGGTAAAAAGAAAGCCGATGCCCTCTACAAAATCGAAAAGATCGTGCGAATCCGCAAACGCAAGGACGGAAAGCGGGAGTATTTGGTCAAATGGTACAATTATCCCAGCAAATTTAACAGTTGGATCGATGACGTGGTTAGATTATAATGTGTGACAGTCAAAGCATTTATTAACATAAACGTGATTGTCATGGCCAAATCGTTTTACATAACGCTACCCAGCAACGGGTCCATGACGTGTTTCCTGACAACACGGTCAACGAGTACAAGAACAAACTCTGGAGACCTTTGCATTTGGACGGCAAATGGAAAGTCGGACTTGTCGAGTGCACGTACCCGTACTCGTGGTTTTAAATCTGCAACGAAACCAGCAAGTTACTTCAAGTAATTAGCGACGCACTTAAAGTGGAATCCTGTGGAATTACATCTGGTTAAGTCGTTTTTCAATGAACAGGCAATCTTTAACAGAACATATCTACCAACAATTTCAAATCGAAGAGACGTCTTGCGTTTCTACGGTGTTAATGGCAACGGTCATCTGAAACTACGCGCCTGTCCTAATTGTGAAGTGAAACTGGAAGGCAAAATCACGCAAACACTCGATGTGTCGGACCCACATGTGCTGACGAGCGAATGGGAATACGGACGCTATCCATGGCTGAAGCAGAACGTTCACCAACTGTTTGTGTACACAGACATCATCACATCCCATCCAGTGGGAGATCACAAAGTACTGTTGTTGAAGATTTTCAGCGTCACAAATCTGCCGGATTTTGGCTCGCCCGTGGACGCAGTACCTCCACTCCTCGCCAACTAGTCCATCAACAGGAAGCCCATCGACACGATCAAGATTGCCTTCCGCGATGGAACAGAACAAAAACATTTCGTTTACTTCTGGACGTACCATCGTCACGATATATTTTCGTCAACGACGTTCCGCGTGGCTCTGACTATAAAATTGTGTGAAGTGCGCATCAATCCTCATTTACACATCAGATAACATCATGGCAGGACCTTTACCCGTGTTTGCAGGACCTGGAAATCAAAGAGGTTACGGTCTCGGAAACATTCTTTTAAAACTGTTTAGGACAGCACTACCGTTTGTGAAACGGGGTGCTGCGAGCTTGGCAAAAGAAGTCGGTAAAGAACACGGCCGGACAAAGCGTGAAACGAGCTGCATTCCGTCGAGGGAAAGCCGCTGGGCAACGTTTGACACGCAAAGCCATGGGTCTCGCTAAAGCGCGATTGCAAATGCTTGGTACTAGTACAAAAAACCCACTTTGCCAACAAAAAGCCAAGATAACAAAGCCGAAGAATCCCTGGAGCGATGCTTCTTTAAATCAATATTTACGTCAACGACCGTTGCTTTATGCCCAACCCCAGAAATAAGAAGGAAAACACCTTGGGTCAATACTCGTTTGTCTACCGAACCGTCAACATGGCTCTCGTTCACGCTCACTCTTTACCGAGCTTAAAATTTGAAATGGAATTGTTTACCTTAACGCCAACGCAGATGGTTATCGAAGACAGCGAGTATGTCAAATACCGTCCGTTCGGAGGTTTGAACGCAACAGGAAAGATCAAATTTGTCATCCCCGGAACCGGAACCAAGTACGTTGACATCAACAACACCCAACTGTATCTCAAAGTCAAGATTACGAACGCAGATGAGACAAACTGCGACGCGAACGTCAACGACGAAAAAGTGCACCCGTCAACCAGTTGTTGCATTCGATGTTTTCTCAAGTGGACGTCTCTCTCAACGGCAAACTCATCAGTGACTCCACACCCACATACAGAGCGATGATTGAAACGTTGCTCAACTACGACAAAGAGGCCAAAGACACCCACCTCCAATCGCAAATGTATTTCAAGGACACCGCCGGTCACATGGATTGTCACGACTTAAAGCCGCCCAAATTCCTAATACAGGCTTGAAACATCGTTTCGACAATACCAAAGGCAGCAAAGTCTTCAAGAACAACGTGTTATTATCCGGCGTGGAAGTACGACTGAAGTTACATCGCAGCAAAGACCCGTTTTGCTTGATATCAGGAGCTGAAAATGACAGTTTTCGAGTACACATCTTGGACGCCATCCTGTACATGCAAAAGGTGACGTGTAGCAACACCCACATGTTAAACGACATCGCTATTCTCAACCAAGAACCAGCCAAGTACAAGATTCGACGCACCGTCCTCCGCAGTATCGCCATCCCGATGGGCACCTAGAATTTGCAACGAGACAACGTGTTTTTGGGTGAACTACTTAAACGGGCAGTGCTAAGTCTGGAGGACACGTCTGCATTCTAAAGCGATTACACCACAAACCCATTTCGTTTCCAAGGATTTAACCTGAAGCACCTGAACTTACACGTCGACGAAAAGCAGTATCCTGCTACATCGCTCACCCCCTAACTTTGGCTCACATTAGATCCTACGCAGTTACCTTCAGATGTCTTTAGACACAGGTCGTTTGTATAGCGATTATGGTATGGATATTATGCCGTCAGACTTTCTCAACGGTTACACAATGCTCGCGTTCGATCTGATACCTGATGGATCTCATGGACAGCATTATTCAGTCAACAAGAGCCTGGCAACTTACGTCTGGATCTAAAGTTTGGAGCCGTACTACCGACTACCACGAACCTCCTCATCTACGCTGAAATTTACAACATTATCGAAATCGATAAAAACCGTAACATTTTTTACGACTTCACCAATTAGTCTTGGAAATGTCCGACCTGATACATCTCTTGGATTCCGATGCATTCACACGCCGGTTAACGTGCGACGTGTACAATGGCGTTCACGCGGCCAATCAATTACACGAGCCGCTTCATCGCCCGACCGCATTGGTGATCAACACGGATCCGAGCTGGAAACCGGGTCGGTATTGGATTATCATTTACATTCCCGAACGAGGACCCTGGCAGTATTTCGATTCTTATGGTGAATTGCCTAATGTTCCTGCTATACGAAATTATCTGAAGGGGAAACCGGTAATCTACAATCGCAAACCGCTCCAGAGTCCGGGATCAACATGTGTGGCCACTACTGCATCTACTATTTAATACACCGAGCGCGAGGACAACCCATGGATATAATCACGCCAAGGTTCGAAGAGGATGTGGAACGCAACGATGGGGACGTGCGTGCATTCATACGACGTCATTTTGAAGAACTATAGATTAAACGCCCATAAACTATTACAGATTACTTTCTAATGATGATGAGCATCCGAAATGACCGGAGTCGGAACGGGTAATCACGTCTCCTTGTCGCAACGACAAGAAAAAAGAGAGCGCTGTTTCGCAAATTTATAAGTGATAGATAAAAGTAAACCGGATTCTTCGAACTACTGATGTTACTTTTGTTTACCATTTGTTACTTTTCAAATTTCATTTGAAATATTCATTGTTTGATTAGTGATGGTTTTTAGCGCCATATAACCTGCTGGTTATTTTCTGGCAATAAATTGAAAAAAGAACAAGTTTGATGTGTCAACGTGTTTCTTATTGTTGTGTCTTTTACCTCCTTTTCCATAGTATTTTTTTGCGGTTATTCTATTTCAAACGACATACCCCTCGACCCAAACCCTTTTCTCGTTTAGAAATACATGCATAATACATTCCCTTCCTGCCCCTTTTTCCACTTAGAAATACATTTTAAAAGTTGGTTCAACGCATGGTATATTTCCAGTGGCCAAAAATAAAAAAGAGCTACGTCCTCTCCCTATAAGGTTATTTACCAAATGGAATGTCGATCGATGGAGCAGGCTGGATTGGAAATGATATCGAATGCTTGTTTACATACATTGGGTACTTACGTATGGTGTAATTGAGCTTAACATTGCGCTCATGCAATTTGAAGTTAGATAGTTATCATAATTTACGTTACTTTCCCCGATTTACGCCATTTTCACGTGTTTTGATCAAATCATTCACGATATATTTCAAAATATCTTTGCTCAAATTTTGCTCCCTGTGCAAAGTCAATGGGATTTGAGTATAAAATTTATTTCTAGAATTTTACTCTTTTTCCCAAAACGTCATCTTAAAGCATACACGTTTTCGAAAATATTGTCTCAAATCTTACCTATTTTCAAACGTTGGTCTCAAAACACACAAACTTAAAAAAAAATGTTTTTTTTAAGATTTAATTTGCAAAAATTCTCTTCTCAAAGTGTCGAGGTGAAATAAAAATAAACGTTATACAAACAGTCTTCCCACCAGTGCACCACAACTGGTTATCAAAGGCCGTGGACATTGACTTGGTTGTCGATGTTATGTTTGTCCGTACGTCGTGCCTGTGTTCTCGTCCGGGTCGTATTAAGCGTTTCGTTATAGCATTGTTACTATCATAATCGAATACGCAGGCGACGACCCCGTCATTGTAATTGTGTGTTCACTCGTCGTCGTCGTCCGGATTTTTCCGGGAAAATCAATATTAGAGGTGAACATTTGTGGAATCTTAGCTGAATAGAGTATCGATTTTTCCCTTATTTTTACACTAGAAATAAACGTCGTTTGTTTCAGTTCCATTGTATATTATCATATCCTAAAGTTTGCATAGAATTAGGAAATATCTTCTTCATTGGGGGTACAAAGATATGCTACAACACTGGTTGAATGGTACAAAATGGAGAGCAATTACATATGAGAAGTATAATATGACGTCTTTTAGGCGCCTTCTTTCGCATCATTCTCGTTGTGTAGGTGTCTTCTTTCATCATTGTGATAGTGTAGGTTCCAAAAAATTAATTGCTTTTAATTTCCTACAGTTGACCCACAATATTTTTGTTGAATACTTGATGTTATCAAAATTTACTTGTTCTATATTACGGGTATCAAAATTGTTATAAATTCACTTGCATTACAGGATATTCTCGACGACGGAGCTCCTGATTGTGTGGTTGATGATGCTCCTGACATTCTCTTTGAAAAAAACTTCGTTGCCATTACTTAGTGATATTTCCCTTACATGGCCGTCTGTTCGGACTTGTTCCAGCTAGCCTTGGCTTCTATTTTTAGACATTTTCATCACACCCATCCCTGTTCGGACTTGTCATAGCCTTGCCCCATTAGACATTTTCGTCATGTCCCTGCTTTTTTAGACTGTTTTGCATACGGTATGTTATAACACGTTTATAAGGTCATTCTATACCTCCGTGACCTTTCTCGTGACGTCCA
>JAIGNY010001995.1:0-42670 GCA_020152595.1 Chiridota heheva
GGGGGAACCAATAAGGAGGTGGGAGTGAGTGAGGTGGGTGTGACCAATTCTAAGACGGGTAATATGAAGCGTTGTCGATACGAGAAAGGTTGTTGATGGTGGATTTGATCGGGATTGTGGGCTGGATAACATGGAGTTTGTTATCAATTTGGAAGTTCCATAAGGTTTGCCAGTGGTCACGAACAAGAGAAGCGATAAGCGGTTTGATGTCAGAGGGTTTTGGGAAAAGGGAAGGGAGGAGGTTAAGGGCAAGCTTAGCGGCTGTATCAGCCCTGTCATTGCCAGGGATGCCAACATGGCTGGGTATCCAGAAGAAAAGAACACTTTTCCTGCAGAGGGTGGGAGAAAAGAGTTTCCGGAGGAGGAGGTGGCAGGTGAGGTTATCCCATTTAAGATTGAGTAATGAAGTAAGAACAGCCTTTGAGTCAGAGAAAATGGCAAAGTGACTAAGAGGAGAGTACTCAATAAAGTTGAGGGCGAGGAGAATGGCCTTAGCCTCGGCTGAAAAGATGGATGAGTGGTCAGGAAGTCTGCTACTGAGGGTGATGTCTTGGATGATGGCAGCAGCAGCTGTCTTGTTGCCTTCCTTGGAGCCATCAGTATAGATGGAGGTGTAATTTGAGAGTTGGTCTTTGATTTGGTTGTGGAGATTGATGAAGAGATTAGGGTGAGTTTGAGTTTTGTTATAAGTGGAGAGATCTAGGTGGACAGAAGGAGGGGGGTGGCCCGCAAGTTAGGGCGATGGGGCGGTAGCTGGAGGGGTCGGTACCGTCTTTCCCCGGTTTAAGGACGGGGATGACAATAGCTGTCCTCCATATAGGGGGAAAGGAGTGTGAGGTCCATATGTTGTTGAAGATTGTGAGTAGGGTAGTAGTGGCCTTGATAGGGAGGTGTTTCAGGAACTGGTAGGGGATGTTATCTGGACCCTTGGAGGTACAGCCAGCGTCGTGGATGGCTAGGTTTAATTCAGAGAGGGTGAGAGGGGCGTTGTAGCTTTGGAAGTTGTCGGAAGAAAAAGTGATTTTCCGAGCTTCATCAGAAGCTTTTTTGGTTTTGAAGGCATTGGAGTAGTCGGTCGAGGATGAGATGTTGCTGAAAATGGCGGCGAGGTAGTTAACGATGTCCTTTTTTGGGGTGAGAAGGTCACCATTCTGAGAGAGATGGGAGATGGGAGATTTGCCCACTCTGCCGTGGAAGCTGTTAACCATTCTCCAAATTTTCTTTGTGGGGGTGTTGGTGGTGAGAGAAGAGATGAAGTTGTTCCAAGTGTTAGTTTTACTGTCCTTGATAGTGCGTCTGGCCTTGCACGGCTGATCAAAGAGGTTGAGGTTATGGGTGGTTGGGTTAGTTTTGAAGTTCCTGAGGGCTCCTTTCCTGTTCTTGATGGCGGTTTTGCAGTCATCAGAGAACCAGGGGTTGGGGATGATTTTGGGGTTTGGAGGTTTGGGGATTGAGCAGGTGGCAATGTTGATAAGGATATTACTGAAGTTTGACATGGGTTCCTCATCCTCAAGGAGATGGGGGGAGAGGTGTGAGTCACAGAGGGTTTCAAAAAGGGGCCAATCAGCCTTCTCGAGGTTCCAATTTGGGGTGTGGTCAGTGGGGGTTTAAAGGTTGGAGTGTATAAGAAGAGGGTAATGATCACTACAGTACCGCCCACATTAAATTGGCCGTCGCATCGTGAAGCGTGATAAAATATCACGTTCCAACTATAACAACGTTTCCATTACACCTATTGCAAATGCTCAACGTAATATCGGCCGTTGCATCGCGTTCATTTTATCATTATGGTGTGCATAGGCATCTAAATGGCACGATTCTGTTTTCGTTTTAGCGTGAATTACGTAGCAGAAAGCAAGCGATCGTTCTATCGGGATTTTGAAGAATTGGGAAGGCTTTGCAGTTACAAAAATCTAGAATTGTAGGAGAATTTTCCGATAATTATCGGCTTCCGATAATTGTCGATCGCGATGTAATCATAAATAGACACTGACCAATTTTTTTAGCGGAATAAGCACTAGGCCTATATACACATGCTCGGAGCTGTATGCCACTAGTGTTCTAATATCAGTGTAGGCCTAACGTTAGTAATAACATTATACTTAGTTAAGTTAGTGTGCAGTCAGTGACGAGTATGTCCAAAATAGGACACTGCATTGACTGCAACTTGTTAATTTGTGTCTTAACGGGCAAGATAAGATCAAAATACGACATGATAATCCTAAGATTAATATTGTATGCAATCATTATCTCATTTAAATATTTAATTAACAAAGAAATAAATAGAAAAATCGCAAGTTTAAGTTAACTTTGGGGAGGAGAGTTAAAAAATGAGTATGCCTATCGACATTTTTAATGTACATCCTTGTTCTTTTCCTATACAATTCTTTATATATTGGCATTAAAAGGTTACCTTGAATTTTAAAGGAAATACAACAAATTTGCCTTGAAAAAGGGAAATTCGACCAAACAGTTTCAACCCACCCTACGGTCCTACCTCTGACTTCCTCCCAAGTAAAATACAACTTCTACCCAATAAAGTGGGGACAGGCAAATTAAAACATTTTTTCAAGTTGGTGTCACCTTTATCACAAAAGATTAAACCTAATCTGATTAGGAACCTATGAAATGTTTTGTGATATATTCAGGCCTGTAGCCAGCAGGCTTTCTTTTCGACGGATAATTGGGGAAGGGGTGGGGAGGGGTGGGGCGGGAGACTTTGGCAAATTTTCCACATACATATTTTTCGTTTGATTATTCACAAACGCAATGTGAGTTTTATTCATCATATCGAAGTATTATTAGGGCCTACATTAATAGTATGTGAACATCCGAATTTAGTGTTTTCAATGTGCAGATTATTTTTAGTCGTCGCTAGTACAATAATGCTTGTACCTTTTTCCTTTTCTGTTATTTTTAATTCCAACATTTTGTAACCTACATTTGTATGTAATTTCAATCTCGGTGAAATAGATACATGTATAACCAACAATTTTAAGCAAACATTTTTGCCATATAATTGATCCATGGAATATTTTGAAAGCATGTCAAGTTAAAAAAGGTTAGCCAAACTGTTTTCCAACTTCAAAAAAACGCAATTCCTTAGACGAGACAGAAAAAGCTGCGCAATGTTTATTGCAGCGTAACGGCAACTTGTTAGGACTTTAAAATTACGGAAAATATGTACAAATCGACTTGAAAAAGTATGAGAGAATACACAACGAAATTAACAACATCAACTTACTTAGATATTTATATTCCGAATATTAAAGTCCTGGTCCAAAAAAATGTTTAAAACTTTATCAAAACAAGTTTCCAAAGATAAAGACATTTTTTTTTTTTAACTTCTCCATCATAGAAAATAAAACAAAAAAATATGAAAGCTGTAAAACTGCAAACAAACGCTATTTCCTTGTTTTAAAAACGTATGCTTTACTTTTATCTTTGCACATAACAAAAACTGGAAAAAAACTTCCATAAACCAGTGGTACATTCCTTCCGAGCAGGGAGCTGTCGCCCCAGTTAATGGCCGCCAAGTTAATGTATAGCAAATTATTACCACACATTGCATCGGTATAAATTCTACATTTTTTTCAAAATTATTAGAACTGTGTCAGAAAAACAACAAAATATCTTGTTCAAAGATATGCCGCCCGCGTTCCCCCTTCACATGTCTGGGTGGTTTATGACCTGGCGACAGGTTTCCTCGAACTCCTCGGCCACGCGGCGCTAAATTGTTGACAGACATATTGCATGCTTGATACTTTTATGTAAACATTCAAAATGGAGAAAAGCCGTAACGTATTATAAATTAAGACAGCAATACCAAAACCTGGAGGGGGAGTGGACATCTAACATTTTGTGAAGTGAGAAATATGAGGAAATTTACTGAGCACGGGAGAGGGATGATGAGAGCATCGTCTTATCTTCATTCAGGAAAACAAATCATGAAAATGGGGAGGGGAAAGGACAATATCATATACCAAGTATGTTTTCACAGTAACAAAAATTCTCCCATCTCAAATTCAATGTTTGGTGATCAAATTTGCCGTTTGAAACCTGAAACGGGGAGATCTTAAAAAGAACCATGGCACTGCCGCCCCCACCCCGCCCCTGTCCACCTTCCTATTCGTAATACTTCCATTTTTGAGGAGAAATTGGGGAGGGACGATACGATCTACAAAATTATGTTTTCATAAAAGAGAATGCCCCCACCCCAAATTCAATAGTTCAACGATCCCAGTTTGTCGCTTCAACTTGCAAACGAGCTAGGAGATCATAACAAAGATCCACTTTCCCGCCGCCCTCGCCATCCCCGCACCCTTGCTGTCTTAATACTTCAATTTCTTTGGAGAAATTGAAGAAAACTGAGAGGGACGAGATAATCTACCAAATTACGGTATGTTTTCATAAAGGAGAATGCCCCCACCCTAAATTTGATAGCCTGATAATATTAAATTAAACATGTATAAGAAGGTATCACTCATGGAGTACCACTAATAATCGCTATTAACCGTTGTGATCCCCGGTCCCTTACCCATAACCACCAAACTCAAGTTTATGTCAGACTTCAAATATTTGGAAGACAACATGAAAATCGGGAGGGGGCATATACCTTTGTAAGTATTTCCCTTTAAATGTGCCAATTTTAATTAATTGGACCGCGCAAGGCCAAAGTCCAGACGCAGCTGGCGTCAATTTGTAAACAAATCTGTCAAATGTGCTGGGAATGGGGCAGCGGCATTATTTATGATCCTTTAGAAGTTTGCCGTGTTTTTGCAGTATGTGTTTCATAGAGATTAATGTTAATGGTGTTTATGTTCGTAAGTTTCGGGTAGGAATTAGAATATATCTGTTGAAAGGAAAGACATTTTCCCACGGATCTAATTTATAAAGAAACATTTTTGCACCTGGGCTTATCAAATAGTGGGAGCATATGTGTTTTTCTGTTTACTTACGTCGCTGATTTCGAAAAGATTTTGAAGCATTTTATTCAACATGGAGGTCTACACTGAGCAAAGAGTGCTTAGTTTAGAATTGTATTTGTTCTTATTTTATTATTCTTTTCTTTCGCGTTTTACTGTTACTGTATATGGAACAACATATTAAAAAGTTTTTGACAACGTTTCTTAATATTTTGTTGGAAATATTTCACGAGTTAATATTTTACTTGACTATTTGGAATACTATATATTTCGGAATAAAACATGGAAATCTCAGTAAGTTAAACTTGTTTATTTTTATTGCGCCGATCCTTTGTATTTCGCTTATCATTTTAATTCTAATTTATATTATTGATTTATAGAAAAAATGGCCGTGCCATGATAGTGCAGACACACGTTGCGTTGCCACGGTTCCTTACTTTTCAGGTTGTAATTTTTTGTTGAACTTATTAAAAATAATGATCGTAAATCTCTGTGGTACACTCTGCATTGTCGTTACCAATTTATTGTGGGCTGATATGTGTCCTTTGAAAAGACACGGGGAAATGAAATACTTAATTTTGCCCAAAACGGCAAATTTGCATCAGTTTAAACTTATCTGAACTAAAGAAATTTGCATGTTCGGTACGTGTGCAGACGTTAAATATTACACACAGTACCGGCGGCATTACCGGCGCTTTTACCGGCGCAATTGTCAAACTGCTCGCATCGGTCACTACTTGAATGTTGGAAAATGGACTCATACTGTAAGCAAACAATAAGACGAAGAGAAGAAATATCCTTTTGATTCATGATCTGCCAGTTAGGAAATGCGATCAAGAAGAATGAAAACCAAATCGTGCAAAAAAAAAGTTACTGAAGACCTTATAAAACCAATTAAGTATAACATGCTAAACAGTAAATAAAGAAGAAAGAAAGCAATAATACAAGGATAAACTATACTTATCTCCCTAAAAAGAAAGAAACAAGAGAAAAAACATTAGATTTTCATAGAACAAAAAATAGACAATCATGACCAAAATTGTATCAAAAAAACTTTACACCATTTTCGCTGTAGGCTATTCTTTAGAAAAATTTTTTATTACGGGGTGGGGGAGGGGGACGCATCCGATTTCATGGCTATCATGATTGGTACACTTCAGGCCAGGGTACGTATTTAAATTGCCTCAGTGACAGCTGAGAATAAATATGCTTCTAACAAAAGTTATAAGCCGTTTTGTATAAATTTTAATGTGCAACTCAATGGTTGTTGCCATCTTGTTTTGGTCAATTACCGATGATATGCGAAGGCAAAGGTCTATTTGACTGCAGCATATTGTGAAAAATACATTTGATAATACATAATATGGCGTCAATATTTCAAAACAATTTTAAGCCTAGGCTAGTATTTTTACATGTAAGCGTATACGTGGGGCCCTAGTAGTACCGTTAGGCAAAATAATACTAAGATTGTCCAGCAAACCTCCAGACAATATTGATTCCTAAACTTTGTCTCGCACAATATGAATTCACTGACGCAGGAATTTACGTTATTACGACCTACCAAAAAGCGTGAAAATAAAAAAACCAGAGCCGAATTTAAGTTACGAATCTGGACGCACTCAGGTTGAAATTACGTATTACCTTAATGCAGCTAGAATGTACGATATCGTCGGTGCGTGATATCACGATATATCGTTCAATCGTGATTCACTGTAGTATAGTTAAAACGTTAGCAAGTGTTCAGGATTTCGATATGAAATGTTATCGTGATCACGATACACGATGCGACGGCCAATTTAATGTGGGCGGTACTGTACCACAGAGGTCAGCAGTGACTCTCCAGTTAAAATCAGGGAGAAGGTTGGGGGAACAGATAGACAGGTCAATACAGGTAAGGGAACCTGTGGCAGGGTGAAGGTAGGTCGGGGAGTTAGTGTTGAGCAAGGAGAGGCTGTGCTGACGAAGAGTGTCCTCGATGAGCTTTCCTCTGGGGGTGGTGGTAACAGAGCCCCACAGAGGATTGTGAGTGTTGAAGTCACCAAGAAGGATGAAGGGGGAGGGAAGCTGAGAGATGAGGTTGTTAGGGCTGGTTGGCTGAATGTTGGTGTTGGGGGGGAGATAGATATTGCAAAGAGTGAAAGTTTTGTGGAGGGAGATAGATATACAGATGGCCTGAAGGTCGGTGTGCACTTGAACAGGGCTGTGCGGGATATCGTGTCTTACGAGAATAGAGACGCCCCCACAGGCCCTGTCGGCATCCACTTGATGTTTGTGATAGCAAGCGAAGTTGTTGAGGGAGTAATGGTCGTTGGTTTTCAAGAAAGTTTCTTGTAGGCAGAAGACGACCGGGTTGAAGGTGGTGACCAGAAGGTCAATTTCTTTAGAATTGGCCTTAAGGCTCCTTATATTCCATTGTATAATGTTGAGAATGTTATTTCTATCGTTTATGTTGCACGCCATAAGGAGGCATAGGGTTATCTTGAGGAGGATCTGTTCGGTCTGAGTTGGTTAATTTTCTCTTTGGATTTGTCCCTATTTCTTTGGAAATGGTTATTTTTGAAAGTTGGACGAGAGGTATGTTCGGTTACCAAACAATCCATGTTCTCTTCCGTGTCATTAGTGTGGGTGTGGGTTTGGATGGTGGACTGTTTGTTTATTGGTTGTTTTTTGGTTTGTTGATTGGGTGACTGTTACTGTTAGCCACGTTGACTTGAGTTTGTTGTTTGTTGGCATTAGATGTGTTGACGTAGGGGATGGCGGAAGTCTTTGAGGAGGAAGGAAGGTTAGGGGGAGAAGTGGTGGTGGTGGAGGTGGAGGTCGTTTGGGTAGTAGGTGTGGTTTGTTTGTTGTCAATGGTGATGGGCTTAGGACTTGGTAAGAAGAGCCAGGTGAGGTCTGTTTGGGTATGCGAGTCAGTTTTTTTTGTGTTAGGGGGGCAGGAGACTACGCTCGAGTAGGATGGTTTTGTGTGCAGTGAAGTGAGAAATTGCTTCCTGGCCTCTGGGTAAGTGATGTTGGGGTTTAGGGATTTTAGTTTGGTTATTTGCTTTTCTTGGAGCCAGGTGGGGCAGTCTTTAGAGAAGGAGGGATGGTTTGCTGGATGGGTACCGCTGCAATTCGTGCAGTGTGGGGTGCTGGTGCAGGAGGTGCTGTCATGGTCCAGGGCTCCACAGTTGCCACAGCGGTTGGCTGCGGCAGGAGTTTTTCCCATGGGTTGTTGGATAGTAGTTGGATATGCCAGCACTAGTGTTAGGAGTAGGATATACCAACAATCCAAGTAAATTCTGAACATTCCAAGTAAGTTTGGAATGTGTTGACTTGGAATGTGTTGCTGGTTGGTCGATTGACCGAATAAGTATGTGAGCAGACAAGACTACCCGAGTGGTCAACAAGGCAGGTGATGCTCATGTGCTGGGCAGAAGATACCCTGTGAATAATTAGGTACACAATATGCATTGGCTTTACCGTAGGCAGTAATGCCACGGCCAAAGCACGGGACCTAATGAATGCAATAAGTAATGTATACCAAGCAGGCGAGTTAGCTTTGGCATACAATGCGTTGATACAATAGATAATGTACATGTATATTATAACTTGTAACGGTAATAGAATCACAAGGCAAAGGTGCATGGTATAAAGACATGATAACCATAAGTACATAGAAAGGTACTAAGAGAAAATAAAGGTACTTAGATAAAGTAAAGCAACTTAGCAGGCGAAATGATGCCATGTACCCTACCTTTATCTATTGGGGGAGGCCAAAATGGTACTAAGCCACCCAATAAAATTATGGGGGGGGTAAGGGGCAGGGCCCTGGGGGCCCCACAACACCACACCACAACACCAGAAGAACATATGAGGTTTAGCAGGTCTTAAATTTAACCACGAAGAGAAAGGAAGGGGGATGGGTATGTATAGAGAATAGTCATTTATGGTAAAAGATTATGAAAAGCATTACAGGAGAAGACATTAGGGAGAACAATTAGGATAACAAGATTTCATCTTTGACATACAAAAGCAGGTCCAAGACTCAGGCTGGTGGGGGTGGGGGAAGGGGGGGGGAGGGGGAATGGAGATACTGTGCCCAACTATACACTGAAAAAAACCCATCTATGGTGTTGTTGCTATGGCAATGTTCAACAAATTTCCAATCCAGAACCAACTAATATTTATGTCCGGACTAGTTGATTTACAAGTTGATATGCCCGCCAGGCAACCATAAATTGATCGAAACTTAATAGAGTGAATTTCTCTTTAAAAATTTAATTCATTACACAAATTAAACTTACTACAATATAACTGATGGAAATGCCCAGAAACTAACTTAAATCAGACTAATATTCCATTCATTTGGAAGCCAAAATATTTCATTACAAACCTCACCATAACAACATCATACATGTACATGCACCCATACATAAGTCTTTGTTAAGACTGGAAATCAGTTAATTTTCTCTCTAAATTTTCCTCTTATATTTTTATCTTATTGCGTTAAAATTTGATACTGAGAAATTTTTTGAGGTGAGAATCCAGAAATGGACATTCATAACAGTCCAAGGACAATTCTTAATGGTGCAAGGAATGTGTGAGCTTGAAATTTGAATACCATTATATTCATAGAAATTTAAAAGATCACTTTTCGCAAGGTTATGTCCATAATTAAAAAGCCTGGTAGAAGCATGTAATACTGTACATATATATGTACCTCAAAACTAGATCCCAGTGAAATATGGGAATGGTAACTTCTTTAGTTTTCATTTTACAACATTTTAAACTTTGACATGGATTTGCATACAGGACAAGTATAGCTAAAATAATTAAGAAAATGAAAATGTATTGAGCTTTAGTAATTGTATTTCTAAGTCCCAGTGTTACTGGCAACAAAACTGAGGAAAAGACATCAAATGTCTTCCAAAATAGCTGACTAAGAATTGTCATCATAAGGTGTCCAAAAATAATCTTGGATGCACTAACACAAATACTGAAGTGAGAAAAAGGAGATAGAACTGGATTGGGCACATTCTCAAGAGAGACCAAACAATTTAGGTAACACTGCTCTCACATGGCAACTTGATGGTTTGGTTTGGTTTGTTGATGTCTAATGACACGCGACAGTCAGAGTCAAATGTGCCAAGAGGGTGTTAATCAATTATGCTGTAAGATTTAGGATAGTGAGGAAAGGAAGGTTTGTAAGGGAGAAAAGGGGGAAAAACAGAAAGAGGGAAAAAAAAAAAAAAAAGGAGGCAAGAAAGGTTAGGTGTAGAAAGGGGGTGAAGGGAGAAGTTAAATGTGGTGGAAGAGGTCGTTGTTGTGGAGGAAGTTGATGATGTTTGAAGAAGAATTGTTTTCGAAAAGGTCCAAGATTGAGGATAGTGAGGAGAGAAGAGATCTGGAGTTCTGGTATAAGGGACAGGTTACAAAAATATGCTTGATGGAGAGATCGGTGTTACAAGTGGGGCAGAGAGGGGTTGGAGCCGGATAAGAGAGGGGAGCCGGATAAGAGATGGGAGTGAGTGAGAGAGGAGTGGCCGAGGTAGATGCGGGTAACAACGATGTCTTCCCTGCGGTTGTGACTGTACAAAGGGGTGTTGGTCCCAACGATGTCTTCCCTGCGGTTGCGACTGTACAAAGGGGTGTTGGTCCCGACTTTGGGTTTGATGGTGTGGAGTTTGTTACTGGTTTCGTGATTCCAGAAGTTTTGCCAGTTTTTTTGTTTTTTTGTTATGTAGTTGGGAGATGGAGAGACGGAGGTCTGAGTGTGGAATAGGAACAAGAGAGGCAATGTTTTTTCCCTACGGAGGAGAGAGTGTGGAGTTTGTTGAGGATTTGGAGAATGAGAGGGTTGGGCCAGAGCATGTTGAGGATGCCAGTGAGGACGTATTTTGAGTCAGAGAAGATGACGAAACGGGGCGGAAAGAGAGTTCTATCAAGTTTAAGGATAGGAGGATGGCTTTCGCTTTGGCAGATTAGATAGAGGTGCCATCGGGTAGCCTTAAGGAGAGGGTGAGGCCAGGACAGGCGGCGGCAGAAGAGCCTTCCCGTGTGGAGTCGTCGGTGAAGAGGAAGGAGTAGTCGTGGAAATGTCTACTGAGTTGGCAGTATTTGGAGTGGAAGAAGGCTGGGTTGTGAAGAGCTTGAGGAAAGACCAAGGTACACCTTGGCGGGAGAGTGAATAGTCAAAGGTGGAAGGATGCATTTGTTGAGATTGAAGAGGTTGGTGAAGGAGGAAGAACGGATGGAATGGAAGCAAGGGTTATGTGGATTGGTGAGGATGCGGAGAGCAAAGGAGAGGCCGGCCTTCGTGCATCGGAGGTCGAAGCGGAGTTCATTGGTCTCGACATGGCGACTGGTGATAAGGGAGGTGTGAGTGGCGCCAAGGCAAAAGCCTTAGGGCAGTGTTCTCAGTGACCTCCAGGTGTTTCAATTAAAATTTACGGGCAGAAGCGAAGAGGAAATTGCCATAATCCAGCCTGGATCTGAGGAGGGAGCAATATAAGTGAGCAGAGTGAGCTGGTTTGCTCCCCAGTCAGTGCTTGAGAGGACCTTGAGGAGATTGAGAATTTTGTGGCATTTTATTTTGAGGGAGTTGATGTGGGAGAGATAGGAAAGTTTGGAGTCAAGAGTGATTCCGAGGGAGCAAGAACTGTCTTTACTGGGGATTATAAAATCTTTGAGGTGAGGAATGGGGTAGAGGAAGAAGGAGTTGCTGTTGTTAAAATGGATGAGAACAGTTTGTCTTTTGAGAAGTTGAAACCGTTGGAGTTGCTCCAGTGAGCCAGACTATCCAGACAGTGTTGTAGGTTATTTTGGAGAATATGGAAGCATGGAGAGGATGAGTAAATAGTGAAATCGTCGACATAGAGAGAGCTTTTGATGTTGGGGGTGAGAGTTTTGGTGATGCTGTTCATTTTGAGGATAAAGAGAGTGGGGGACACCAAGGTGTTGGGTGCACCTTTGGGAGTAGGTGTTACCGATGAGTAACACCTACTCAGAAGTGGCGGGAGTGGAGGAAGTTCTGGATGAAGGTGGGGAGGGAGCCTCGGAGGCCAGAGGAGTGGAGGTCCTTGAGGAAACCATAACACAACGTGGTGTCGAAGGCCTTTTCGAGGTCGAAGAAGATAGAGATGGTATGATGATTTCTGATGAAGGCTTCATGGATGAAGGTGTCGAGTTTGAGGACGTGGTCCAGGCAGTTTCGGTTTTTTCTGAAGCCATTTTGAGTGGGGAGAGGATGGAGTTCCTCTCGAGGTACCAGCAGAGTCTGTAGAGGACCATACGTTCCATGATCTTACAGAGGCAGGGGGTAAGAGCAATGGGTCTGTAGTTTTTTAGGTTGGATCTGTCTTTGTTAGTTTTGGGGATTCGGGTGATGATGTAATGGGAAAGAATTTGAGGACCACAGGTAATTGTAACTTGATGGAAAGAGAAAAAGAGAACCCCCTAAAACAACATGAAGGTGCACAGTGCTAAACAAATAGGGTATGGTTGGTTGGCAGTCAACACCAGAAGTGCTGTCAAAGACAGAAATGACTAGAGGTCAAGCACTCTGGCTTTATGTGGATAGCTTCTGACACAAATAGGATAGGTACAGTAAGCCAAGGTAAGGGACTCTCTAGTTCCATGTTGTTTAAGAATTGTAGAAGAAAAGTAAAAGCTTTCAACACATGGAATTGGAAACATCTGTAAATGGACTACCTGTAAAACTGACAAGACTATACTGAAGAAGAAAAACAGCTGATAATTTGGAGATAAGTTAAATGTGTCTTTACCATGAGCAAGTCTATTTCTATCATGAGCAAGTCTACTTCTGCCATGAGCAAGTCTACTTCTGCCATGAGCAAGTCTACTTCTGCCATGAGCAAGTCTACTTCTGCCATGAGCAAGTCTACTTCTGCCATGAGCAAGTCTACTTCTGCCATGAGCAAGTCTACTTCTGCCATGAGCAAGTCTACTTCTGCCATGAGCAAGTCTACTTCTGCCATGAGCAAGTCTACTTCTGCCATGAGCAAGTCTACTTCTGCCATGAGCAAGTCTACTTCTGCCATGAGCAAGTCTACTTCTGCCATGAGCAAGTCTACTTCTGCCATGAGCATGCCTACTTCTGCCATGAGCAAGTCTACTTCTGCCATGAGCAAGTCTACTTCTGCCATGAGCATGCCTACTTCTGCCATGAGCATGCCTACTTCTGCCATGAGCAAGTCTACTTCTGCCATGACCAAGTCTACTTCTGCCATGACCAAGTCTACTTCTGCCATGACCAAGTCTACTTCTGCCATGAGCAAGTCTACTTCTGCCATGAGCAAGTCTACTTCTGCCATGAGCAAGTCTACTTCTGCCATGAGCAAGTCTACTTCTGCCATGAGCAAGTCTACTTCTGCCATGGGCATGGCTACTTCTCATCCAAAAAAGAAGATAATCAGGAATTGGCAAATTGGCAGGAGGGGGCAGAAAGCGCACTCATTGACTGGCAACCAGTAAATGAAAGAATTATCAATGTCAGATTATATTCCAAACACATCAAGATGATGATGGTCCATGTGTATGCACCCACAGAAAAATGCAAAAGAGACCAAGGGTGAATTTTACACCAAGCTACTGTACAAGGAATGTTAGACCAGGTGCATAGACAAGACATGCTAATTGTGACAGGTGACATGAATGCAAAAGCTAATAACAACAACGATCACGTCTGCTTTTACTTTACCACAAGCAAGTACTGTATTGCTATGAGCAAGTGTGTTTTTACCATGAGCAAGTCTGCTTTTACCACAAGCAAGTACTGTATTGCTATGAGCAAGTCTGCTTTTACCACAAGCAAGTACTGTATTGCTATGAGCAAGTCTGCTTTTACCATGACTGTATTGCATGAGCAAGTCTGCTTTTACCATGAGCAAGTCAAGTACTACTATTGCTATGAGCAAGTCAGCTTTTACCACAAGCAATACTGTATTGCTATGAGCAAGTCTGCTTTTACCATGAGCAAGTCTGCTTTTACCACAAGCAAGTACTGTATTGCTATGAGCAAGTCTGTTTTTACCATGAGCAAGTCAGCTTTTACCACAAGCAAGTACTGTATTGCTATGAGCAAGTCTGCTTTTACCACAAGCAAGTACTGTATTGCTATGAGCAAGCCTGTTTTACCACAAGCAAGTACCGTATTGCTATGAGCAAGTCTGCTTTTACCATGAGTAAGTCTGCTTTTACCAAAAGAAGTACTGTATTGCTATGAGCAAGCCTGTTTTTACCACAAGCAAGTACTGTATTGCTATGAGCAAGTCTGCTTTTACCATGAGCAAGTCTGCTTTTACCACAAGCAAGTACTGTATTGCTATGAGCAAGTCTGCTTTTACCATGAGCAAGTCAGCTTTTACCACAAGCAAGTACTGTATTGCTATGAGCAAGTCTGCTTTTACCACAAGCAAGTACTGTATTGCTATATGCAAGCCTGTTTTTACCACAAGCAAGTACTGTATTGCTATGAGCAAGTCTGCTTTTACCATGAGCAAGTCTGCGTTAACCACAAGCAAGTACTGTATTGCTATCAGCAAGCCTGTTTTTACCACAAGCAAGTACTGTATTGCTATGAGCAAGTCTAAGTCTGCTTTTACCATGAGCAAGTCTGCTTTTACCACGATCAAGTACTGTATGTTTGTTTGATGAGGTCTTAACGGCACCACGACAACGAAGGTCAAATTGTGCCTGAGAGGTCAGATCATTTTAGAGGTAGTAAGGAAAGAGACCAGGGGAAGAATGAGAGAAATTCAAGAACAAAAGCCAGAAAGCTGTGATCGAGAGAGGTGCATGGGTAAAACAAAAACAAAGTGGAGAGGGGGTGGAAGAGGAGAATTAAATATGGTTGTAGAGGGATGCATGCTGAAGGAAGGAGGCTATTTTATCTGGAGGATTTTTTTGGAAGAACTCAGCAATTGAGTTGTGGGGAGCGAGGGAAGCTCTGGGAAGGTTGTACAGGGGGCAAGCAAGGAGAACGTGTTGGATTGTGAGGATGCAGTGGCAATTGTTACAGAGGGGTTGGGGGGAACCAATAAGGAGGTGGGAGTGAGTGAGGTGGGTGTGACCAATTCTAAGACGGGTAATATGAACATTGTCGATAATGAGAAAGGTTGTTGATGGTGGATTTGATCGGGATTGTGGGCTGGATAACATGGAGTTTGTTATCAATTTGGAAGTTCCATAAGGTTTGCCAGCGGTCACGAACAAGAGAAGCGATAAGCGGTTTGATGTCAGAGAGGGTTTTGGGAAAAGGGGAAGGGAGGAGGTTAAGGGCAAGCTTAGCGGCTGTATCAGCCCTGTCATTGCCAGGGATGCCAACATGGCTGGGTATCCAGAAGAAAAGAACACTTTTCCTGCAGAGGGTGGGAGAAAGAGTTTCGGAGAAGGAGGTGGCAGGTGAGGTTATCCCATTTAAGATTGAGTAATGAAGTAAGAACAGCCTTTGAGTCAGAGAAAATGGCAAAGTGACTAAGAGGAGAGTACTCAATAAAGTTGAGGGCGAGGAGAATGGCCTTAGCCTCGGCTGAAAAGATGGATGAGTGGTCAGGAAGTTTGCTACTGAGGGTGATGTCTTGGATGATGGCAGCAGCAGCTGTCTTGTTGCCTTCCTTGGAGCCATCAGTATAGATGGAGGTGTAATTTGAGAGTTGGTCTTTGATTTGGTTGTGGAGATTGATGAAGAGATTAGGGTGAGTTTGAGTTTGTTATAAGTGGAGAGGTCTAGGTGAACAGTACTGTATTGCTATGAGCAAACCTGTTTTTACCACAAGCAAGTACTGTATTGCTATGAGCAAGTCTGCTTTTACCATGAGCAAGCCTGTTTTTACCACAAGCAAGTACTGTATTGCTATGAGCAAGTCTGCTTTTACCATAAGCAAGTCTGCTTTTACCACAAGCAAGTACGGTATTGCTATGAGCAAGCCTGTTTTTACCATGAGCAGGATTACTTAAGGAAGTAAACTGTGATCCATTCAGATGACATGTTTTTGAAGCTACGGTATGTTATGTCAAAAGAGGTTTCTTATTTTGTCAGACATATGCAAATTCTGAATAGTACTTGTAGCACTAATAGTTAATAGTTCATTGCAGTTTGCTTAAGAAAAACAAATCGTCTCACAAAACAATCCATACACAATGGAACATATGGAATGATTTATCCTGAGATGTATTTAAATGTTCATTGGTATTAAATCACACCAGAGCTGCAGTCTGAAATATCAAAGAACATGTGTCTTCTACATTTAAAATATATTGAAGGTGCCATGAAAAGGCTGTATGGAAAGGAAAAGGTTGAACATGGAAGTTAATGAGCTTTACAGTTCATGTTCATCCATGGCTCTGCAATAATCTTCAAGTGTGAATGAGGCAGAGTAATATAGTAAGAAGAAGTTGAATTTAGTTGACTTATGCCAAGCAAGAAAGATAAACAGAGCTAATCACACCAACTTCAACTGTTGGTTAATTTATTTCAATGCTAGTTGAGACAAACTTGCCATTAGGGTCACTCATTTACTGCCAAGGCAGTCTTAGTATTCAAAGCAAAAAAAAAGATGCACTGGCAAAGGATAGAGTAAGAGACTGTAGAAATAACAGCTTTATGATTTTCAGTTTATAGTGACCAGTGAAATACCAAATACAAAGAAGCTGGAGTCAAAAGAGAAAAGACAATCAAACAGACAAAGCAGAAAAGAGATATTGACAAAGCAGTTACTTTAATACTTGTATGAAGCTCAGAAATTTTGAAGATAAACAAACTCATGTCAAGAATCACTGGTGGACAAAATACTTTCATATTCATTCATCACACCCTGCATCAGTACCTGGTAAATTTTCAGAGATGTTAGAAATAAAAGATAAAATAACAGATAATTCATAGAATACCACGTTGATTGGAAACAGTTAATACGGCTTTAGAAGGAAACAATCACATGTAACAAATCTTTTGGAATAGTGAAATCACCTGACAAGTAAAATTGGTAATGGTGAACAAGTGGATGTTCGTTATTTGGATATGAGCTTTTGATCTTGTGCTACTCAGTATAAAGGTAGAGGCTTACAGTGTAGAAGGAAAGCTATTGCCGTGGATAAAGGAATTGTTAAATAATGTGATGAATAATCAAACTACTTTCAACAACAAAAAAGAAGAAAGAGGCTTACTGTAAAAGTGTATAATATCACTACTGAAGACAAGCAAAAGTGATGGAAATAATCAAAAGGAACTTACAGAACAGAAAAATTATCATCAGTTTGCATAAATCATTTTTGAAATCAATAGTACACTACAGAGTTCAGGTATGGAAACCATATCTCAAAAAGGATGAAAATTTGATTAAAGGGATACTGAGCAGTACAGTACCAATGCAAGAAGTTTGACAATTACGCCAGTAAATTTAGCGCCGGTAAGAAAACACTGTGAACGTCCAAGTGTCAAAAGAATCATGGGCGTACACCACTAAATTGAACAACTAGCGTGCTTACCAATAATAACAAAGCTTGATGTTGAAAGTATGAACGAGATCTGACAACAATACGTAACATATACCACATGGTGAATGTAAACGAGAATATTAACCATATCGGTCATCATTGTTCATGAACACAGGAGAAATTGAAAGGAAGGCACCCCCTTCCCTTCGACTGTTCCCGAATTTGAACCTTTTGTAAGATTATTTTTGCATCTTAGCGTGATTTTGTCCCCCAAACTTTTGACATTGCCCCACTTTCGGTAGGAAAATTCTGCCCACTTTTCATGTTGGTATACGTCATGAGGCTGAATTGGTCCGGGGTAAGGAGTATGGAAATTACTGAGCCAAAATATGAATTTTGTTTGAACAAAATATTTTGTTACAGGTCTACTGACAAAACATTTCATTTTTATTTAATAAATGAGGACACATCCCCCCCCCCCTTCCCTAGTAGAAAAAATCTCTAAACCCAAGCAGCATTCATTTTAAAAAGGCACTTTTGTAATATTTGTTAAAATTGTCCGCAAATTCCGCCACAAAATCTCGCACCTGTGACAGTAATTGAGGTGAACTTTTCTTTTTTAAAAGGAGCACTTTATTTATTTTTTGTGTGGGCACGTTCCCCCTGCCCTCCTCGTTCCTACACTTATGTATTGAGCATCACAACATGGACATGAAATTCATTAAAACAAATATGCAATAACTGCTAAAAGAACAATTATTGACTAAGCTAGACTTTCTTTTAGCTGTATAGGTCTAAAGTCTTTTCCCAAATATTTTTGGACCGTTTTGCCACATATATTTTATTTCGCTCAACTGATATTTTATTGCATGTCAACATGCTCCTCCATCGTGTAATATGTGATGTAAACTTTTTCTCGCACTGGTAACTTGTTGTCTCTCGAGGAAGATCGTAAGTGCAAATATCTGAAAACTAACACTCGCCAGCGTAATCTGGCCTGAGCTGTGCGTTACTTGTGTACGCCCATCGCGAGCGGACGGACAAAGTTTTTAAGGTAAACAATTAGATCCGAAAATCATTCAATTTCATTTTTTTTTTTGTATATAAGGAGATAAAAAAATATATTTAGTAAGTTTACAATATTATTGTCATCAAATTGGTAGCTCGTCAGTACTATTTTTAATGGTTTTGCCATCATATTTGTACAAATGTTGGTCATATTGTATGTAGGTCAAAATGAAAAAAAAAGGTTTGTGTTAGGTTGTCTCACTCAGTATTGCAAGTAGTGTGTAGCATGTAGGGCATACTGAGTGAGATGTTTATCTCACTAGATGAGGCCAAGGTTGAAAGCTTACACAAATGTCTTCTTTGTTTAGGTGTGGAAATCATGGAATCAACTACTCTACCAGAATCAGCTAATTGGAACCAATTTTACTTTGTTGGCTTTCACGAAAGAGTTGGAAAAGTCAGGATATTCAAAGGCGGAGCCTACTATCCCTATATGGTCGGTCATAGGCCTAGTGCCATACATACTTGAGGTCATTGCAGGTACTTCAGTTAAAGCTCTTACACAGCTTATAAATTTATGATACTTATTTGATTAAAATTTTATTTGAATTCCATTTTATAAAATTTGTAAACATTTATTCTCTGTGTTTATGTCTGTACTTAGCAGAACTTGTATGCAAATCCATATCAAAGTTTAAAATGCTGTAAAAACAAACCACTTTGAAGTAAAATCTAGTTTGATGTACATTATATCGTACTGTATAGGCCCCTACTGGTAATGACCTTACAAAAGTGACCTTTTAAAGATCAGTTGTTATTAAACTTATTTCTTGATAGTCTGAGAAAATATTTGCCACTCATGCTGTAGGCCTACAGTATGTGATAGAATGCAAAAATTATTTTGAAAATGGGCTTGAAATAACTAACGGGTTTGTGACATATGGCTGAAGTATTGGAAAAGGTAAACATTAGGATTTGCTTGATCGCACAGATGAGAATTAAGATACTTTTGAATAAAGCAGTTCCTTTTGCATAAATTCGCACAGATACATAACATACAGAAATAAGAAATTATCTAGATGGAAGATTGTTGACCTATTGATAATTTGTAACAGGACACAATCCCCTCAACTATAACTCAATAATGTCTTGAGATATGATGCTCATTTTTTTAGGAATGTTTTTAATACCCATTAATAATAATATTACCCGGTAGGCCTACATAATTTACAACAAAAACAATCCAAAAATTTGAAAAATATGCCCAAGGCCTTGATAAAATTAAATACATTTTTCATTACATCTGGGCCTAGCACTAAAAACGTAACCTTAGTTCAAGTCAATTTGTCATCAACAATAATTGTAGGCCTAGACCTACTCTCGGTTGGCGTTCATGTCCTCTTGAAGGATTTTTGCCGACTTAACCGATTCAGATTCAGAGTCATTTATAGCATACTACTACTAGCGCCATGTGGTAGGCCTAGTATAGTAATTAGTATGGGCTAGGTCTATGCCTAAATTTGCAGAATGCCCTGCATTCCTGTTGTTCGTTAATCTTGACCAACGGGGCTACATCAATAAGATCATGCCCTACATCATGCTACGCACTAGGCCTACATTATCATGCAATACATATTCGCAGTCATGATACTAGCGAATCATACTAAATTATAACAGTAGGCCTACGGCCAGATGTTTATCTGACTAACATTTGCTAGGCGTCAAAACGAAAATTCGTGTTTTCTCATGACCGTAACGATAGTGCCCCTATGGATATTTATTTGAGGTGAGCCCAATTTATGTAGCCTAACCTTAGTATAGTATAGGCCTAGGCCTAGCCTAGTCTAGCTTGCCATTAATGCTAGGAACGCCTGTGTGCTGTTGTTATGGGTCCTACCTGATACTAGTTCTTCTCACTCACGTCTCAGTGTTGGATCTTTGATTGCATCATACTATACTGCGTTTCCACTCCATCCTCTCCTTTTCCACCTTCTGTCAGACACGCATTGGAAATTAATCTGTGCAAACAATTTCTAATATAACTTATAAGTCTAGGCCTACGTTCACTTTATTTACCAGCCTCGCAATACCCGGCTGAAAATTGTTACTTATTACTTGTTACTTATTCGGCTTGGCGTTAGACACGATGTTTGTACCGGTCTTGCCTGCAGCTCTCAGTTCATGGAAGCACGTCGAATAAGTGACACGGCTGAGATGAATAAGTAACGCGGCTGAAACGCGGTTGGCTGGAATGAATTAGTGGATGCCGTCCTTGTTCTTTTCCGTTACTTTTTTATTTGGTGTGGCAGGTAAAGGCCTCCGTAAATCTGTACAGTTGACAGGATAAATTTGAAACAGTGGCGTCTCCATGGTCATGGCAAGGAGACATTTAGTAGCTCTTATAGTCAGGGTAGGGGCTGTAACTGCTCCCTGATCACAGTGTGTTGTAGTACAGTGGGAGAAAAGGGGGATTATATATATATATATATATATATATATATATATATATATATATATATATATATATATATATATATATATATATATATATATATATATATATATATATATATATATATATATATATATATGTGTGTGTATATATGTGTATATATAAATATATATGTGTATATATTTATTTGTATATATATATATAAATATATATATATATGAATATATATATATATATATATATATATATATATATATATATATATATATATATATATATATATATATATATATATATATATATATATATATATATATATATATATAATATATATATATATATGTGTGTGTGTACAGTGGCGTAGGAACATTTTTTTTTCTTTGAGGGGGGGGAAGCTTTATTTCTCCAAGGACCCTCGACCCCCATCCCCACCCAGAAGGCTCGTTTTGGCATGGTTTCTTGGGCATGTTTGCCACTTTGGGCATTTTTCTTTTTTTCCCAAAAAGAATGAGAAAACATTCTTGTTATCTTCTTTTTTAACTCTAACAGACTTGCTAACAGTCATCATGAAAGGCACAAGTTGTGGTTAAGTTGGGGTCCCCAAGCCTAGCCAATAAGTGACCGTTTCAAATATAGTAATATGTTTTTATAGGTCTATCACTTTTTACAAAAAGGATTCGATCGTAGACTCCAGGCCATGGAGCTAAAAAAGAGACCAGGCGGATACGTAAAAAGAAAACACACGTGTTAGTCTGTAAAACATGTTTATTCAAAATGTCTGAGCTTACATCTATAAAACAACCTTCTTTGACATATCTGAGCATGAAGGACGCTGTTTTCAGGTATATCGCGTCAGCCCATGGGATCAATTTAAGTAAGGGTTTGTCCAGCCTATAACAAAACAGTTTTTTCTCTATGAAAAAAACATTTCTTTCTCTTTATACATGTACAGTTATATTCAAACACTACTGGGAAAAATAATGATGCTGCCCGCACTCAGATTCTGCGGTAGCACGCAAATGTTACGTTTAATACAGGTTCGATCAGCTCAAAATGATTGTGAGGGTGCTAAGAAGTAAGAAAGTCTACATCTAAATTACATTACCATTTTTAGCAACATAATCGAAGAAATTAGAACATGGCAATATCCTATAAAGTTATATTATTTAAAGTGGGTATAAATAAGTCTTATAAGGGGTTTTTCGTGTATGATTAGTGGGGGTGCTAAAGCATAGTTTAGCCTTCCCCTGAATTTTGACTGGGGGCCTAAAGCCCCCTGTTCCCCGCTTCCTACGCCCTTGTGTATATATATATATATCCTATATATATATATATATATATATATATATATATATATATATATATATATATATATATATATATATATATATATATATATATATATATATATATATATATATATATATATATATATATATATATATATATATATATATATATATATATATATATTTTTTTTTTTTTTTATATATATATATATATATTTTTTTTTCTTCTTAAAATTGGACAGGGATGTGTTGGGAAATTTGAAATTCTTTTTTTTTAGTCCATTGCCTCGCGGAAATAAATTTTGCGCACACGTTGACATAGCTATCACCACATTCCCCCAGTTACATATTCTTGCCCCTCCTGGCCTCCAAGTCCCAGTGATGTGTATATATTCAAGATGATCATTCCTAAATTAGGAAACATTTTTTGTAGCCCAGGTACCTCAAAACAGTATGTACAACAATAGAATTTGGGTATACACCGACAAAGTTATCGCCTGATTTAAAGTAATGATGATATTTTGAGGATTAGTGCAAGGGTCAAGCATGTCCATTTTGTATGAAAGAGGAATTCATAGAAACAAAATATAGTGAAATAATTATTTAAAATTATGTCTTCTAGAGATTACACCAGACTTAAGAATAAATTTAACAAATTAAGATCGGTTGTAATAAATTTATTGGTATGTTAACATTTCTAATTTTTAAATGTCTTTAGCATCATTTTTTCCCTGCATCTTCAGACCAAAATTGCAAATAAATATTACGAAATCAGATAGATTGTAATCAATGTATTGGTATATTAACATTTATTTTGTAATCAATTTACCACCATATTATTATCAATAGTTTATATTTCCAATTCGACTTATTGTCCTTTTTTAATTTTGCTACACCTTTGATAACATTTTTAAATACCCCTCTTAATTCCATGTTTTTGGTGATACATTATCAGGGGCAAGGGGGTGGATTTCCCCAGCTTCGAAAAAATCGACCTTTTTTTGCAGCAATATTTTCGAAAAGAATGGTGAAAGATTGGAAAATAAACAAGAGTACCTACTTTCCAAAATTCCAAAATGCCAAAATTTGTTTAAAATTCACTGCGTTTGTTTAACAAATTTTGACCAAATGTGGTTGAAATTCGCACAAGAGTTGTTGAAAAATTGCCCAAATTTTGATAAAAATTGGCAATATTTTGTTAATATTCGGCAAATGCCGAAACAAAAATCGCCCAAAACAATTTTTATAAGCCACCGGAAGTTTGTTACAAATTAATGGCTCAAACCTGTCAAATATGGTTGCCGAGATTTGTTTAAAATTGGTCTAAATTGGGTTGGAAATTGTTAAAGCTTGGTTAATAATTGCCCAAAATTTGGTTAAAAATCTCCAAAATTTGGTTAAAAGTCATCCAAAGTTTGTTTAAAATCTGAAAATACTGAGCATATTTCTTTAAATTGCAATACATTTTGCCAAAAGTGGCAAAATTTGGTTAAAGATCACACAAATTAGGTTGAAAATTGCAGATATTTAACTTCAAAATGCTCAAATTTATTAATCAGTTTATCTTAATCTGTCTGGGCAGAAATTGCCAAAATGTGTTGCCTAAAGTCACCCAGGCTCGGTAGAAATGTATCAAATTAGTATTGATTCACTTTTGTCACTTTATGCAACGGTTTAAAAAAAAAAAAATGCATATTTTTCTGTTAGCCAAAAGTCACATTATTTAAGTCATTTTTTCGGCACTTTTTTCCCCCTATGGCACCGAAAGCTGGATACGCCACTGCAAGCCAAGCCCCCAATATTTGTTTCGGGCTGACTCCTCCCTTCAACAATAAGAGAAGAAACAATTGTGATTTGGGGTTATGGGCGTCAGTTTTTAATAAATGATCCTTTACATTCACATTGTCAAAATATAATTTTGTGCATGGGGAGAGGATGGGAGGGGAGGGAGGGAAGGGGTATTTTTTGTGATATTTTTGGAAGGTTGGCCTCCCATATTTGAAATATCTTCTGCCGCTTATGCGCATATGGCTCCACAGGGTGTTAACCCGACCCTGCTTGTGTATGAAGTACATTCGTGTGTTGTATCCCAAATGCTGATTATTGATTTCTAATGTTTCAACAAAACCCAATCAACACATCTCAAGATTCCGGCAATTGATCTGTTTTGTCGGGCAAAACTAATCTTGCCCCTAGATAAACACGGCTCCTTGCGCGTATGCACATTATACATATAGAAATAATTATTATGATATATACAATAAGTAGATAATTAAACATATTTACATTGATTTAATGTACTCATTTAACAGGCCCGTACCGCTACTTTGTTTGCGAGCGAAGTAGGCTCCAGGGGCGAGGTTTGTTGGGGTCCCTTGGGGTGGTGAGGAAGTCCCGGAAGCGCCCGTGTTTTAGCTGCTGAGAGAGCCACGCTTGTCGATGTTTACAGGGTCTGATCTATTAAACTTTAATAACCAAACTAAGATGTAAAAAGGTTTTGTAACATATAAGCATCTTTATCTGTGTTACTGACAAAATACATTGATTCTTGCAATTTCCCTTTGTGTTGTCATATTGTTTCTATTAATGTTCCTACATGCTATTTTTGTTAGAATTCAGACAATGTTAGGTTGAAGGTTGAAGGGCCCAATGTCGTACGCAAGGGGATGGTCGTTAACCACGGGCCCCTCTTGTATGTTCAGTCGGGAGAAAGACTCATCAGAAGGGGAAGAATAGGCAATCGGGGATAAGACTAAACAATCGCGGAGATAAGAACTCTTACGTGGATTGATATGCTCTTTTCTTTTTGCCCGCTCCGCTTTTTTTTTTTTTTGTTCAGATGAAAATTCCATTTATTTTGTATGCTGTTCATAACATTCAGTTGGGGGTGGGCGGCCTGGCCCACTTATGAAACCCTGCACCCTGCGTAGGCCTACATTGATGGTTAAAGAAATATTCCTATGGATTTCTGTTTTATTACATATGACAGGCAATGTTAATATCTTATTCCGTGTAAAAGTTATAACAATTTAAAAAGTGGAAAATTGTTGTTAAAAATCCCTTGAACAGTATATGACCTTCAGCTTGATGATGTCACTAAGGTGCATTCCAGCACAATTATTTTGTACTACTTCATATATCTAATCACGTTTGCACGTTATCAAACAACTTTGTGGGTTAAATGTAGAGATAGGGTCAAATGTATAATTGACGAGAAAACATTTTCTTATTGTTTCAGGTACATAACAATTTCAATAAGAAAAAAATCCAAGTCATCTTTTAAAGAAAACCCAAAAAAGATTATTTAAATTAAACTGCCTATGTGATATCACAGATGTTGCCAATATACCATGTTTTGTCCAAAATGAAAATTCTTTAAAGATACACAACTTAGTTACAAAATGAGTGGTGGTCATTCAAATGCCAATAGTTGTTAAGTAATAAGTTTATTAAATTAGTGATAGTAACTAAAAAGCCGGGCATTGTAATAGCACCGACCAAATGAGTGGTAATCCCCTAAATGCCTATTATAATACGTTGACCAGTGCGAAGATAGTGATTGGTTGTCACTCAAATGAGATTGATAGTATATATCATCGAGAAAATAAGTGGTGGTCACCAATCAGGAACAATGATCCCTACTATCGACTGTTTGTTGAATACAGGGAGTTGGAATAGATTGAATATGAGAAGTTCATATTGTTGTTGATATTTCAAGGCAGGAGATTTCGTACTTCATCTTCTGATAACTTCAGTGTCAGCTTTACCAGATAAGTCAAGCCCTCCTTGACCAATACCTCCGTCATATACGATGATCTGTAAAAAAAATCTGGTTATGTCGTCTTTGCGAGATGACCAGTGGGGTGACTTGGACTAGAACAATTTTGAAAAATGGGGGTGATAAATGGTGGCGCCCTACTTTAAAGGCGCGACGGGGCTGGGGGTATTAAAAGTTATATCATTAGATAGCTAAAGAATAGTTCTACCAGATAGTTGTTTCAGCTAAGTGACACAGTGGCGATCTTTAGAGTAATTATACGATAAATTTAGTTTATTTTCTTCATGTATTTTATATACTAACGTAATACTAGGGAAATGTATTAATGAAGAAAAGGGGCACTTCAACGACCAATGTACCTATCTGCAACGGGGCTGGGGGTATTAAAAGTTATATCATTAGATAGCTAAAGAATAGTTCTACCAGATAGTTGTTTCAGCTAAGTGACACAGTGGCGATCTTTAGAGTAATTGTACGCTAAATTTAGTTTATTTTCTACATGTATTTTATGTAATGACGTATATACTAGGGGAATGTATTAATGAAGAGAAGGGGCACTTCAACGCTCGAGGTACCTATCTCCGACGGGGCTGGGGGTATTAAAAGTTATATCATCAGATAGCTAAAGAATAGTTCTACCGGATAGTAGTTTCAGCTAAGTGACACAGTGGCGATTTTAGGAGTTATTGCACTATAAACCTTTCCGTAACTCCAAAATATAAATGAAGGGGTGGGGACATTTGAACGACCAATGTACCTATCTCCGACGGGGCTGGGGGTATTAAAAGTTATATCATTAGATAGCTAAAGAATAGTTCTACCGGATAGTTGTTTCAGCTAAGTGACACAGTGGCGATCTTTAGAGTAATTGTACGATAAATTTAGTTTATTTTCTTCATGTATTTTTTTATATACTAACGTATATACTGGGGGAATGTATTAATGAAGAGAAGGGGCACTTCAACGCTCGATGTACCTATCTCCGACGGGGCTGAGGGTATTAAACGTTATATCATTAGATAGCTAAAAAATAGTTCTATCGGATAGTAGTTTCAGCTAAGTGACACAGTGGCGATTGTAGGAGTTATTGTACTATAAACTTTTCCGTAACTGCGAAATATAATTGAAAGGGTGGGGGCATCTGAACGCCCAATTTAACCATCCCCGACGGGGATGGGAGCTTTAAAATTAATATCATTGTATAGGTAAAGAATATATATACAGGACAAAGGCATCAGCTAAGTGACACAGTGGCGATCTTTAGAGTAATTGTACGCTAAATTTAGTTTATTTTCTACATGTATTTTATGTAATGACGCATATACTAGGGGAATGTATTAATGAAGAGAAGGGGCACTTCAACGACCAATGTACCTATCTCCGACGGGGCTGGGGTATTAAAAGTTATATCATTAGATAGCTAAAGAATAGTTCTACCGGATAGTTGTTTCAGCTAAGTGACACAGTAGCGATTTTAGGAGTTATTGCACTATAAACTTTTCCGTAACTGCGAAATATAATTGAAAGGGTGGGGGCATTTGAACGCCCAATTCACCCATCCCCGACGGGGATGGGAGCTTTAAAATTAATATCATTGTATAGGTAAAGAATATATATACAGGACAAAGGCATCAGCTAAGTGACACAGTGGCGATCTTTAGAGTAATTGTACGCTAAATTTAGTTTATTTTCTACATGTATTTTATGTAATGACGTATATACTAGGGGAATGTATTAATGAAGAGAAGGGGCACTTCAACGACCAATATACCTATCTCCGACGGGGCTGGGGGTATTAAAAGTTATATCATTAGATAGCTAAAGAATAGTTCTACCGGATAGTTGTTTCAGCTAAGTGACACAGTAGCGATTTTAGGAGTTATTGCACTATAAACTTTTCCGTAACTGCGAAATATAATTGAAAGGGTGGGGGCATTTGAACGCCCAATTCACCCATCCCCGACGGGGATGGGAGCTTTAAAATTAATATCATTGTATAGGTAAAGAATATATATACAGGACAAAGGCATCAGCTAAGTGACACAGTAGCGATCTTTAGAGTAATTGTACGCTAAATTTAGTTTATTTTCTACATGTATTTTATGTAATGACGTATATACTAGGGGAATGTATTAATGAAGAGAAGGGGCACTTCAACGACCAATGTACCTATCTCCGACGGGGCTGGGGGTATTAAAAGTTATATCATTAGATAGCTAAAGAATAGTTCTACCAGATAGTTGTTTCAGCTAAGTGACACAGTGGCGATCTTTAGAGTATTTGTGCGATAAATTTAGTTTATTTTCTACATGTATTTACTACGGGAATGTATTAATGAAGAGAAGGGGCACTTCAACGCTCGATGTACCTATCTCCGACGGGGCTGGGGGTATTAAAAGCTATATCATCAAATAGCTAAAGAATAGTTCTACCGGATAGTAGTTTCAGCTAAGTGACACAGTGGCGATTGTAGGAGTTATTGCACTATAAACTTTTCCGTAACTCCAAATATAAATGAAGGGGTGGGGACATTTGAACGACCAATGTACCTATCTCCGACGGGGCTGGGGGTATTAAAAGTTATATCATTAGATAGCTAAAGAATAGTTCTACCGGATAGTAGTTTCAGCTAAGTGACACAGTAACGATCTTTAGAGTAATTGTACGATCAATTTAGTTTATTTTCTTCATGTATTTTATATACTAACGTATATACTGGGGGAATGTATTAATGAAGAGAAGGGGCATTTCAACGCTCGATGTACCTATTTCCGACGGGGCTGAGGGTATTAAACGTTATATCATTAGATAGCTAAAAAATAGTTCTATCGGATAGTAGTTTCAGCTAAGTGACACAGTGGCGATTGTAGGAGTTATTGCACTATAAACTTTTCCGTAACTGCGAAATATAATTGAAAGGGTGGGGGCATTTGAACGCCCAATTTACCCATCCCCGACGGGGATGGGAGCTTTAAAATTAATATCATTGTATAGGTAAAGAATATATATACAGCACAAAGGCATCAGCTAAGTGACACAGTGGCGATCTTTAGAGTAATTGTACGCTAAATTTAGTTTATTTTCTACATGTATTTTATGTAATGACGTATATACTAGGGCAATGTATTAATGAAGAGAAAGGGCACTTCAACGACCAATGTACCTATCTGCAACGGGGCTGGGGGTATTAAAAATTATATCATTAGATAGATAAAGAATAGTTCTACCAGATAGTTGTTTCAGCTAAGTGACACAGTGGCGATCATTAGAGTAATTGTACGCTAAATTTAGTTTATTTTCTACATGTATTTTATGTAATGACGTATATACTAGGGGAATGTATTAATGAAGAGAAGGGGCACTTCAACGCTCGATGTACCTATTTCCTACGGGGCTGAGGGTATTAAACGTTATATCATTAGATAGCTAAAGAATAGTTCTGCCGGATAGTTGTTTCAGCTAAGTGACACAGTGGCGATTTTAGGAGTTATTGCACTATAAACCTTTCCGTAACTGCAAAATATAAATGAAGGGGTGGGGGCATTTGAACGACCAATGTACCTATCTCCGACGGGGCTGGGGGTGTTAAAAGTTATATCATTAGATAGCTAAAGAATAGGTCTACCATATAGTTGTTTCAGCTAAGTGACACAGTGGCGATCTTTAGAGTAATTGTACGATAAATTGTGTTTATTTTCTACATGTATTTACTACGGGAACGTATTAGTGACGGGAAGGGGCACTTCAACGCTCGATGTACCTATCTCCGACGGGGCTGGGGGTATTAAAAGTTATATTATTAGATAGCTAAAGAACAGTTCTATTGGATAGTAGTTTCAGCTAAGTGACACAGTAGCGATTGTAGGAGTTATTGCAATATAAACTTTTCCGTAACTGCGAAATATAATTGAAAGGGTGGGGGAATTTGAACGCCCAATTTATTCATCCCCGACGGGGATGGGAGCTTTAAAATTAATATCATTGTATAGGTAAAGAATATATATACAGGATAAAGGCATCAGCTAAGTGACACAGTGGCGATCTTTAGAGTAATTGTACGCTAAATTTAGTTTATTTTCTACATGTATTTTATGTAATGACGTATATACTAGGGGAATGTATTAATGAAGAGAAGGGGCACTTCAACGACCAATGTACCTATCTGCAACGGGGCTGGGGGTATTAAAAGTTATATCATTAGATAGCTAAAGAATAGTTCTACCAGATAGTTGTTTCAGCTAAGTGACACAGTGGCGATCATTAGAGTAATTGTACGATAAATTTAGTTTATTTTCTACATGTATTTTATGTAATGACGTATATACTAGGGGAATGTATTGATGAAGAGAAGGGGCACTTCAACGCTCGATGTACCTATCTCCGACGGGGCTGGGGGTATTGAAAGTTATATCATCAGATAGCTAAAGAATAGTTCTACCGGATAGTTGTTTCAGCTAAGTGACACAGTAGCGATCTTTAGAGTAATTGTACGATAAATTGTGTTTATTTTCTACATGTATTTACTACGGGAACGTATTAGTGACGGGAAGGGCACTTCAACGCTCGATGTACCTATCTCCGACGGGGCTGGGGGTATTAAAAGTTATATCATTAGATAGCTAAAGAACAGTTCTATCGGATAGTTGTTTCAGCTAAGTGACACAGTGGCGATTTTAGGAGTTATTGCACCATAAACCTTTCCGTAACTGCAAAATATAAATGAAGGGGTGGGGGCATTTGAACGACAAATGTACCTATCTCCGACGGGGCTGGGGGTATTAAAACTTATATCATTAGATAGCTAAAGAATAGTTCTACCAGATAGTTGTTTCAGCTAAGTGACACAGTGGCGACCTTTAGAGTAATTGTACGATAAATTTAGTTTATTTTCTACATGTATTTACTACGGGAACGTATTATTGACGGGAAGGGGCACTTCAACGCTCGATGTACCTATCTCCGACGGGGCTGGGGGTATTAAAAATTATATCACTAGATAGCTAAGGAATACTTCTACCTGGTAGCAGTTCCTGCTAAGTGACGCAGTGGCGATCTTTAGAGTAATTGTACGCGCAGTCTAGATTTATTTTTTAATGTATTATATAGTACTACGGGAACATATTAATGAAGGGGAAGGGAACTTTAACGCTTGATTAACCTATCCCCGACGGGGCTGGGGGTATCAAAAGTCATATAATTGTACCGGTAAAGAAAATATCTATATGGTGAAGGCATCAGTTAAGTAACACAGTGGCGACTTTGTGAGTTATTGCACTATAAACTTTTCCGTAACTGCAAAATATCATTGAAGGGGTGGGGGCATTTGAACGCCCAACTTAACCAGCCCCGACGGGGATGGGAGCTTTAAAATGTATACCATTGTATAGGTAAAGAACATATATATAAATATATATATATATATATATATATATAGGATGAAGGCATAAGCTAAGCGATCTTTAGAGTAATTGTACGATAAATCGAGTTTATTTACTACATGTATTTTATATAATAACGTATATACTAGGGGACTATATTAGCGAAGAGAAGGGGCACTCCAACGCTCGATGTTCCTATTTCCGACGGGGCTGGGGGTATTAAAAGTCATATCTTTAGACAGTTAAGGAATAGTCCTACCGGGTAGTGGTTCCTGCTAAGTGACACAGTATTCCAAATGTCTGTATGCCAGCCTGTAAATCCTATTAAAGACACCAATCGTGTCACCAAAAACAAACTTTTCGATAACAACATATGTTGCCAGCTCAGTTCTGCCTCCTGATATTTAGGCTATAATCTGAAATAAATAAAATGCCTTACTGGGGAAAAACCACACCAACCACATTTAACATCGGGCCAAAAAACGTAGTGACGGAAGCCTATACAAACCCGAATTCCAAGCGTTCAATGGAACAAATTTCGAATAAGTAATGGAAAGGTAGTTATTCGCATCGGTATGCGCGACTTTCAAACACCCGACACCACGGCCATATTATTCACGTTCACAGCGGCAGCGAATAAGTAATAAGTAATAAGTAACAATCTTCACGCGGGTACTCTCCGGCTCAAGCTACGTACTCGTAGTAGTCAGTAAATATAACTTATAAGTAGGCCTAGGCCTACGTTACTTTATTTACCAATACCAGCCTGGCAATGTGTATGTTCGATCAACTGTACTGCACAATTGTTAATTTTCCCGCGGCGGGTTAGGATTAAAATTACGTCATTTCCGCTTTTTAAATATTGCTTTTTTTTTCAAAAACGCTTTATTGATGCCCAATCAGGGCCCATGCAGTGGTGTCGTCAGAGCTTTTGATTTGGGGAAAAAAGTTATCGCAGATCGGTTGAAGTACAATGTGCATGAAATTGTGTATAACACACAAATTACCGCAATTGCCAAATGAGCTCGCTTGTGAATTACGCAATGTGGGCTGACGGCGACGCCGTGACGCAATCGACATAATCTTCAACCGGGTGTCTTTTAATGACGTCATTTTGACGTCATTTTTCCTTATGGCTTTTTGACGTCATTTTTTGTTACGGCAACTTACACAGAGTGATGTCGTACTAAAGTCGCAATTTATAACGCAAACGCCACTATGATTCTGCGCACACCGTCATGTGATACATCACCTGATTAAAGTTTTTGTGGATTTCCCGCGCGATATCCTGAAACTTTTTACTTTGTTTATATCTAAATGTTTGTTTCCCGCGTCCCACGCACGTTAACAGCAGTAACACTAGCGTTGGCCACAACTCCCTGGTTAGTTGTATCCATAGGCAGCAAGCTTACTATACAACTATGAATGATAGCTAATTCTAAATAGCGTTTGTTATGGAGTCTGAGGTACTATTAAATGGATAGTGTGTCATTTATTTTGCATGACAGCACTGAATAGGTGGAGGAGTGATTTCATCAGGTGTCATACAAGTGCTTGGAACTTCCAAGTTGTTGAATGGAAGTAGAATGGCCTAGACTATCTGGGGTCTAAGATTAGGCTATACTTAATAATTAGCCCCTATACTTAATAATTAGTCCCGCCCCACGGGGTGGGGTGAATGGGGTCAGTGACATATGGTTTTGGTATTCAAGGTAGTTCGTGATTTGGGTGAGGGGGTTGGTGATTTGGGATTCGGAGGGGGTGATAGAATTTGGGATTCAGAAGGGTGGGTCCGTGATAGGATTTGGGTGGGGGGTTCCGTATAGTGCCAAAACTTCCTTACCTACCGTTAACAGGGTTAATTTAGCATTTGTGACTGCAGTTTAAATTCTTGCAGATCATCATAACTTTAAGGAAATATTATGGGATATATTTTTTATTGGGAGTAGGCCTAGGCCTACAATTTTGGACAAAACGGCTGAAACACTTCAGCTTTTTGAGATCTTCATATGTTATAGTGCCATGTTTCTTTAATATTTTGCCGAGAATTGTAACCCCCTATTCTCCCTTTCAATGTTAAATGTATTCCTTTCTTAACGTAAATTTCCAGGAAAAACAGTAACAATAGCCAATATTGAATGGGAAGGGGGAGGACAATTATTATAGTGAGTTAGGGGAGGGGGACACTGACGGCGTCAATGAAATTATTAAAATGTGCTTATGTACAACACCTCTACACATCGGCTTAAAAAAGAAAAAGACCAAAACCGCTGGTGACCCCCTATCGAGAGTCCTTTTTGGAAAACATCACAAAATATCCCAAATCTATAACATTCTGGTACAAAAAGGACCCCGATCTTGACTCTTTCATCATCGCTTTCAATATTGAGAATAATTAGTTCCGTTTTACACTAATTTACTAAGTTCAGCCTTCACCTCCCGTGGTCGTCTCGCAATTGACCACAGACCCACGTGTGTTTACATGCCGCGCGAGTGTTCATTCTGTCATCTGGTCATTGTTCAATATTACGAGAATGTTATAAAAAATTACGTCATTGTTCTAGAAGCGTCTACTCTGCTATGACGTCATAAAAAGACACCCGGTTGAAGATTCTCTCGATTGCCACCGTGACGGACTGACCGATGCTTCGAATCATCTAAATCATGGCATTGTCCTAGTACCAACTGGCCAAAGAACAGGCAATTTGTTTGTCCAGACAGTGACATGGCTAATACTACGGCCTAGGCCTAACACACTAGTGTACTACCAAACCTATGCTTCTTTCAACGTAATAATATCCAAAGTTTGAGCTCTTGGCTAACTGTGTAACATAGGCCTAACCAGTAACCAGTTCTACGAAGATCGAAGAAGCACCGACTGTCACTGAATGCCTAATCTGTCCTAGGGCCCGGTGTACCGGGGCCCAAGCCTACGCCAACTTCCAACAAGTTACTTCAGTAGCCTACCAGTTTTTCATAAACTTCGTTTAAGGTAAGGATATTTTTTTTTTGACGATCATAATTTGTACCCCCGGTCTAGTGTAGTGTTGGTGGCAACTTTTGCCTACAGTAACTGTCAAGGAAGAGGAGGGGGGGGGGGGGGACATGTGTTATGGCAACCTATATGCTTACTAGTATATATATCAAGAAAGGTAGGACTCTTTCTAATGCGACTTTCGAACCGTATATAAAAATTCCTTTTTTTGACCACTCGCGAATCTTAATTACACTTTTTTACTTCAGCACTTTAAGGACGTCATCGCAACGTTTCTTTAGTTTGCAGCAAATCGTTTGGCGGATAACTTGAATATATTCAAAGGAGAGCAGCCAGGTTCTGTACGGCAGTCTACTCTTATAAATCTAGTGTAAAAAACATGCTTCATAAATTAGATTGGCCCCTGCTAAAAACAAGAAGATACAACACCCGGCTACATATGCTATATAAAATCAATAACAATCTTGTCGCCATCAATAAAGATGAACTTATCCCCACTGTCAGAACTAACAAGAAATAATCATGACCTTAATTTCCAGGTTTCCTATGCTAAAAAGAATGTATATAAACACTCTTTCTTCCCTCACACACTAAAGGATTGGAATGCTTTACCGTCAGACATTGTACATGCACCAAGTCTCAACTGTTTCAAAGCTAAACTTACTAACATTTCAGACTTGTATTGCTAACTAGTTTTTTTTACTCATACTTTTTACGCTCGGTTGGCGTTTATGTCCTCTTGAAAGAGTTTTGCCGACTTTACCGATTCAGATTCAGAAGGGAGTCTCCAGCAAATGTGAGTAGAGTAAAAAAGTGTAATTAAGATTCGTGAGTGGTCAAAAAAAGGAATTTTAATATATGGTTCGAAAGTCACATTAGAAAGAGTCCTACCTTTCTTTATATATATACTAGTAAGCATATAGGTTGCCATAATGCTAGGAACACCTGTGGGAGGGGGGGGGGGACAGGTGTTCATAGCGTTATGGCAACCTATGTACTAATCTATATAGGCTAGGCCTACTATAACGATAGATTAACGTTAGTATACAGGTTGCGACGTCGCTAGTACACCTGTGGGACACATTTGTGAAATTCAGTCTCTAATTATTTTAAGTTGACTCAAAATTGTTACTTAGGATAACGTCGTTTATAGGCCTAAAGGCACCGTTGTCATTTGGTTGTGAACTTGTGGCTATTCGCATGGAAATAGGCCTACACTGTAGCCTAGGCCTATTTCCACATGGAAATTAGTCCGATAACATTCTGACCATATGCTATAGAAAATACTTCGCTGCTATTTAGTACGAATCTTCATACTGGAACACATTCGCTCTGAATCTCTGATTATGAACGATTAGGCCTAGCTTCAACGTGTGTTTTCAAAAAAGTTGCCCATAAAGTTTGGGCAACTTGAATTTCAGTATGAAGACTTCCATATTTTAACCTGAAAATCAGCACACAGAAACTTGAATTTGTTATACACCTTGTAAATATCGTAAACTCAATTGCTTTCCTAAAAGGATACACATTTTTTGTTCAATAATAAAGTTTTGACAAAAATGTATCACGCATATAAACATTTTTCCAAAGCAATAAGAAGATAGGATGCTTGTATAATATAAAATAAATATATACATTCAATAATACTATAATGAGCTGTTCACTTATGTTTGGGGCACGAGTTTAATAAAGTAAATTATGAAAAATTGCCTTTTGTGCAACAGCCTTTGTTACTGATTTCCAACATCGCCAAGATGGATGGACCTAATTAGTTTAAAAGCTGTCGAACAAACAAGCATCAGTAAAGTCAACGTGCATATAGCATTTAAAACAAACACTTCACACGCATGCGAATAATAACATTTTAGCACTATAAAAAAGCATTTGCAAGTGCACCCGGATGATACACTCACTAATTGTTTAGGCTTTTCCAAAAGTGAGGGATGTGTGAATTGATCAGAATGTCATTTCTTCCATAATTTAGATCTTTTTATTTACAAAATGTTCATCATTTTATTTGTAACTTAGTTTAAAAGAGACTTTAAAGTTTCAAGACGCTAATGAAATCAAAATCATAGGTTGTAAGTACTTTTGTCAGTTTTGAGAAGGGTTTTTATTTCATTATTATGTTATTTGTGTGCTGTCATGACATATCGATGATAACTCTTTTCCCACGACATGATATGTGCCTCTTGCGACAAATCGCGATACCAAAAACTAATACTCAACTAAGAAATTTTCACATGTTACAATTTTTACATTATGGCACTAAATCTAAAAGTCAAGTTTAGGCCATTAAAACTGTGCAAAATAATCGTGAATTATAAAAACAACTATATTAAAAATCGTGCTTCGTCACCACACACTGGCACGCACTGATGTAAGTTGGCAAAAAGAATGAAACAATTGTTTTAGAATGTGCCACTCGGGTTCTCACATTGATGGTTCAAGGTCATGTTGGCTAAATTACCAAACACGTGTGTGATGCGTGGTGAACGTAATAGTCACGCAATCATGTCATCTGCTAGATCTGCAACACATTTTTTCTTGCGTTCATCATATTGTGGAGTAAATTGCAACTCCATGATCACGTATCGTTAGTGCTATTAACAATTTTTAGTCTCGAGTCAGTTTTCTCGAAAAGTATCGTGATACTACGATATATTGCGATATTTTTTTCTCCACGATAATCGATACGTAATAGAGCCATGTCGAGATAGCACTGAGTCATTTGTTGTTGTCTGAGTGGTTTTCAATGTTACGAGTGTATTGTATAGTGCGTTGTCTCACTCTGTAAACACGATATCTCAAGAACCGTGCAGTGGATGTATGTCATACTTGGTGTATGGATGTGCTGTTGTTTGTAGATGAGCTCTATTGATTTTGGTGCTGATGTGTAATTCATGAATATTAATTAGTAGGTAGGGCTAAATGTAAAATTCTGTTAACAAGCTTTTAAACATGATATCTTAAAAACAGTAAAATGGATTTATGCCATACTTGGTATATGGGTGTGTTGTGGTCTGCAGATGATCCCTATTTTATTTGGTGCTGTCTTAAATATTAATGAAATTCTGTTTATGCTCATATTTCCACAAAGCTCTGTCAGATTTAATTCAAACTTAGTATGATGCTCTTGATAATAGTAAGGATGATACAGGATCCCATAGAATTTTAAATTGTTGACTTCATCATTATTCATGTCAGGCGGAGCCAAATACAATTTTTCATTGGTTGTTGTGATTCTGACTTAGGTTAAGGCAAAAACCTTAACATTTAAACAAGAAACAAAATATATACAAATTATTTATGTGAGTGCAAGAGCATACAATTTTGAATGTACAGGGGTTTTTTTAAACAACCTTAAAAATTAAAAATGTTTTTTGTAGATAGCTGGAGTCTGCTCCTGCTATTTAAATACAATTCCAAAGAATTTAGATACAAAGGATTGCATGATTCATGTCACAAACTTTCATAAAAACTTATATATTATATCCCATAGTTCAAAGTGCATTCAAGAAGATCATTCCAAATCCATTGTCCTTTAAGTCTTCTTATCTTATCGAAATGATATCATGAATCTCCCAGAGAATATATTTGTGTAAATATGTAATCATTTGATAGGAAATTGTGGAAAGTGCTCATCAGTACATCAGCTCTTGAATCTTTTATAACTCAAACGAGTGATGTCATAATTGATGCATGGGTGAACATTGCGTAACAGAACATGTCAAAAACAGCCAAACGGAAGCACAACATAGTGCTCAGTTCAAAAGCAGTTTGAATATTAGTGGAAATGAAATTTGTGACTTATTTGGCAAATAGAGTCAACAAATTTTAAGCGTTACAATTAATTTTCCTCCTAATACTTGTATGTTTTCTTTGAATTATGTATATTTAATTCATCTTCATCCACAGAGCCATGGTGGTGATAAAGAAGATATATGTAGCAAGGCTGAAGAAACTGATGTGAGTTTATGTTATATAATATTTTTTTTATATATCACCAATTTTCTCTATCACCACTATTTTCATTAAGCTTGTTTCTATTTTATAGTTATGGTCAAAATGGAGTTGTCAGTATAGTAAAGCATGTAATCCCAATATACTGTAATTATAAGTTATTTGTATTGTTTTTTGTATAATTTGATGTCTTTCTCAGTTTTATTTTTTGTTATGAATTAGAAACAATGTTTGTTACATAACAGTACTCTAAGCCTGGTTTTTATGTCATTTAAAATGTAATTCTTTTTCAATTTTCCTTCAGCCTGAGATCCATGACAATATTGATGAAGAAAGATGTAGCAAGTCAGAAGAAACAGATGAAGTGAGTTGGTTTTGGTTTGGTTTTATGTCATGCTAATATTTTGTAACAACTTTGATTTCTTTTTGTTCTTTATCTGAGCCAAAATGTTTCATACAAAAACCTGAATCTTAAACTTAACAACTTTTAGTTTAAGATATAATAAGAAATAAATCAGTAATTGTAATTTTGTTTTCTGATGAAAGTGTATGTAGTTAACTCTGCAAAACAATTTATTTTCACATCAGTTTATATCTTGAAAATGTTCTGTACCATGTTATATATAATCTGTTTTAAATATGACAATTTATAATAATTGTTCTTATTCAGCATACCAGCCATGATGATCCGTACAAAGAAAGATGTTCCCATCCTGAAGAAACAAATGTAAGTAAGTCCTTTTAAGTTATATTCACTTGTCTGTAATCATTTTTAGTATTACAGCCTGTATGTGAACAATAAAAACTTGATTTTCTTTTTCAGCTTGGGAGCTTAGGTTTCTTCTGAGTCATTTACTGTAGATATGCCCTGTCACTTCCTTGCCTCTCATTTCATATAGCATTATTTTGGTAGAGCAGGAAGTCAGTTGTAATCTGTACATAAATGGGGTTGGAAGTAGGTTATACATCAAAACTTGCATAGTGGATTTGTAGGTGTATCATAGGGGGAAAAAATGCTCAAAATCCTGCATATGGTAAGTGTGTATAATGAATAATCTTTTGGAAGTAAGTATGCTCTAGGATAAGTAGAATCATATTATATTACTTTACAGAAGACCATTGTAAGGGAAGTCCCTTGAAGAGTACATTTCCAAAAAATTAAAATTGAGAGGCCAAATTCTTCGCACTTCACTGAATACAATTACTTCACAAAACATTTTACTCTTCAATATTCATTTAATCTGAGCCACATATGGGCCATTCTCTGGCTTGTTACACATGCAACGTAACAGAGAATATCCCCAGTGGTCTCCCAGGGATCCACTGGGGCCAATCTTGGGCTGGTCACACATGTAACATAACAAAGAATGGCCCCAGTGGACCCCTGGGATCTCCCAGGGATCCACTGGGGCCATTCTCTGGCTGTTCACACACGTACCATAACAGAGAATGGCCCATATTTGGAATAAAGGAATTCTTATATTTGGTTCCGACGCAATAGCATCAGGAACCTAGGTAGTCGTGAGGCTGGGTGTATGTATGTGTGTGATGCTTGCATACATGTATATGATATCTCAAGAACGATAAACAGTATTCATGTCATATGTGGTACACAGATAGCCATGGTCTGTAGATATGTTCTATATATATAGGGCATATCTGCAGACCATGGGCTATCTGTGTACCACATTGATTTTGGTGGGGTGGCATGCATATTAATGAGTAGGCAGATCATAATGCTAAAATATTGCAATGCTCAGCATGTATTTTTTGTTTCATATTTGGTATAATTGTGTTGTTTGCTAGTGTTCATAGTAAAAATGTTGAATTTGATTAATATGCATAGTGGGCTTGGCTTTATTTGATTTTCTTGAAAAAACCTTGTAAACACAGTATCTCAAAAATTAATACATGGGATTCAGGTCATATGTGGTACACAGATAGCCCCCATGGTCCTCAGATGTGCCCATGGTCCTCAGATGTGCCCTATTCTCAGGTCATATGTGGTAGCCCATGGTCCAGATAGCCCATGGTCCTCAGATGTGTCCTCAGATGTGCCCTATTCTCAGGTCATATGTGGTACACAGATAGCCCATGGTCCTCAGATGTGCCCTATTCTTTTTAATGGTAACGTCATTTACATTAATGAGTAGGTGGGGCTCAGTTTAAGTCTTGAAATGCTCATATTTGAACAACCAGTCTGAATTTGTGAAATTTCATTCTTGTGAGCTCTGGTACATATTTCGTCATCTTTGTTGTTTTAAGCCCATTGTGTAATAAATTTATTATACAAGTCTGATATCCATTTTGCTCATCAGTACCTTAAAACACTTTTGTTTTCTGGTTTAGACATGAAATCATTAAGTTTCACATGCTCACTCTACAAATCTCCCATTTTAAGTTTTAACTTTGTTAGTAATTATATTTTGTAATATTGTGATCATTGATATGCAAAGAAATTGGGTAATCATGATTGTTATCCATTCTTTAGGCAGTTGGGGAATTTTTTTTAAAATGGAAATCTCTCTTCAGATTTCAGCATTTTCTGAAATTTGTAACTATTTCTATCTCCCAAGAGTAAAACCTTCAAATATAAAGAAGTTAAGAAAAGGAAGAACTGTTATTGTTTTGACAAATGTTGGACCTTTGTGCCTTTATTCATAAATGTATGAACTTTTCTTCTCGGTGGATGGGCTTTTATTCTCGGTGAGATCGTTTCTTTTTTTTTTCTATTATATTTTCCCTCGTTCTGTCCCGACTTTTCACGCCTTTCATTACTAATACAGCGGTCCCCATATAGTGGTTCCGCGATTTTTTCTAGCTGCCTCGGTCTCTCGGCCCTTGGTTTTTCTTTGATAATGACAAAGCGCCTATGCAGTGACCTTGACCCCCTCCCCTTCCTGTGACCCACCTGCTACCATCATTGACCATTCTGCAACCCCAATCCCAAAAATCCTTATAATCCATGCCACCATCAAGCAGGAAAGCTTTAAAAAGTTTCTCCTTTCCTCATCCATAAAGCCCTCTTTGGCCTTGTCGGCACCCTCCCAAAGTCTCTACCCCTTAGATCTGGTGATCTCCTGGTGCACTGCACCAGGGACACACAAGCCACCACCCTCCTTTCCACCAAAACCCTGTCCAACTCTGGTATCGACATCACAGTCACCCCCCGTCGTTCCCTAAACTCCAGCAAAGGCGTCATACGCACCCGCGATCTTGCGTACATGACCGATGACGACCTCCAAGAAGAACTAGCTAACCAACATGTAACTGAAGCCCGTCGTCTCGTTCTAAAGAGAGACGGAGCCAAAACTCCCACCAACACCATATTTCTTACCTTCGCAACACCAACTCTCCCCTCCCACATCATTGCCGGCTACCTGAGAATCCAGGTCGCCCCTTACATTCCTAACCCTTTACGTTGCTATAATTGTCAGAGGTATGGCCACGGAAAACTCCTGCCACAGCCAAGCGCTGTGGTAACTGCGGAGCCCGGACCATGACAACACCTCCTGCACCAACCCCCACTCTGCACAAATTGTGACGGGTAAACACCCAGCAAACCATCCCTCCTTCTCGAAAGACTGTCCCACCTGGCTTCAGGAAAACAAATAACAAAACTTAAAACCCTTAACCCCAACATAACCTACCCTGAGGCCAGGAAACAATTCCTCGCTTCTCTTAACTCCAAGCCTTCCTACTCAAACGTAGTCTCCTCTAACTCTAATTCCGCCCCAAACACAACTAACACAACTAAAACTAACTCCCATGCCCAAACCGACCTCACCTGGCTCTTCTTACCTAGTCCTAAGCCCATCACCATTTCCAACAACCCAATCACACCCAATACCCACACCACCTCCACCTCCACTTCTCTCCTCAACCTCCCTTCCTACTCTAAAGCCCCTACCGCCCTACACCAACACCACTAATACCTTCATACATCAAGCTAAAACCAGCCAAGCAAACAATCAACAAACCAACAAATCAACCAACAAACAACCAACCAAAAAAGAACCAATCAACAAACAACCAATCAACAAACAACCCACCTCCCAAACCCACACTGAAGAGAGTATGGATTGTTCGACATCGAACACACCGATCATACTTCTCGTCAATTTTCAAAAACAATCGCTCCCAAAGAAACAGATCCAAAGAAAAAAACAAGCCAACTCCAGACCCAGCAGATCTTCCTCCAGATAACCCCGCCTCCTTTATGGCATACACCTCAAACAATTACAATAACACCCACAACATCATACAATGGAACATTAGGAGCCAAAGGCCAATTCTGAAGAAATCGACCTTCTGGCCTCCACCTTCAACCCGGTCGTCTTCTGCCTACAAGAAACTTTCTTGAAAACCACCACCATTACTCCTTTAACAACTTTGCTTGCTATCACAAACATCAAGTGGATGCTGACAGGGCCTGTGGTGGCGT